>PVJX010019007.1:0-35565 GCA_004027295.1 Dolichotis patagonum
GATCAATGGAACAGATTAGATGATGCAAGTATAAGTACAAAGGCACTCAGCCACCTGATATTTGACAAAGGGGCTAAACATGTTCACTGGAGGAAGGATAGCCTTTTTATTGAATGGTGCTGGAAAAATTGGCTCTCCACCTGCAGAAGACTGAAACTAGATCCATGCCTATCACCATGCACAAAACTAAAGTCTAAGTGGATCAAAGACATAAACATTAAAACAGAAACACTAACTCACAAACTTTTATTCAAGATTCAAAATGTTGCCTGTTTAAAAAAAAATAAGATCCCATATTACAAAATTATAACCTTTGTCAAAACAAAATTTACACTGAGCTCTTATCAGCATTCTCCCCAAAAGCATAATTTTAAATTATTTTAGCAAGTCTTAGATTCAGTTGAACTCCAAATCAATAATTTACACATTTCTGTATGTACTCCTGCTTCAGTGCATGATAGACACAAGCAGCTGAATTACACATTGGAAGGGTCCGATGTTTGTCAGCGGGGCTGTTAACACTGCTCGGTAGAAACGCCAGGTCTGGAGGAAGGCCAGTCAATCCAACTTCAATGCCCAAATTTGTTGACACAATGTTTAAAGTAGTAAGAAAATCACAAACAAGAGTACTCAGACTTTACTGCATACTGGAATCATATTGAAAAGCTTCTAAAAATCCCAATAGCCAGGCCACACTCCAGACCAATTAAGTCAGAATCCCTGAGATTTTTTTTATCTTTTAAACTATTCCTTGGATGGCACGGCTCAAGTACAGCCAAGCCTGTGACCGAACATGCCCGCATGTAAGAGCATCCACGGATGTGAGTCACTCTGAAGCCTCAGTCACTGACAGCTGCAAGAATACAGTGCAGGATCCACGCTCTAACACGCTCTACTCTGGCCCGTAACACAAGCATTAGAAGCCATGCTCCTGCATCTCCAGTTTCTAATAACAATTCTCTATCCCAGTGAGAGTGACATAAATGAATACTCTGGCAGCCAAACTTCAGATTTATCCTGTAAGGCTTGGATTGTCCCTCCTAAGTCCTGGACACTTACCAACACCCCAAAAGATTTCTGGTTGTTTAATTAGAGGATGGAATATTATGACCATCATCTTGGTAGCCCTCTCCGCCTGAGGATTCCCTACTCTGTCTGTTCCCACCTGAAACAAAATATTTAACGATCTTTGCTGCGAAGGTTGTTCTTGGCTTGGTATCTGAGCTCCTTGGCCCCTACAGCCCAGCAATTTTATGGCTCTACCAAAGGACCCCTAAAGTGTGTGTGTGTGAAAGACTTTGTGTTATGCATCCCTTGCTGCCCCAGGGCGTCGTGTGCATTTTACAACTTGGCTTCCACAAATTCTCTGCAGTTTTCAAACCGAAGATTTCCAAATGGCTTAACCATTACCCTCTGTGGACTTATCAAAACTTCCAAAGTGTCACAAATAGTTAGCTGTCTGGGTCCCGTCACCCCCGCAGTATAGAACATGACACAGTCCAGCGTCTCAGACAAAAGAGACAACACCCTTAGACAAAAGAGACAACACCCTAGTTGCAAGGATTAGAAGAAATCGAGAGACTCTGAGGACCCCTCGCCCCAGATGAGACTGAGTTAGTCACTGACCAGGTTGCAGATATGACCATCAGCGCTTCTTGCCATGACTGGCCCAGCCAGCCAAAGGCTAAGCCAGGAGCTGCGTCACAGTGGAGCTATTGCATAGCAGAAAACAGCAAAATCCACAACAAATAAGCACTAACTCGAAGAACATTGTAAGATCAACTTCCAATATGTTGGCTTCCAACTACTGTCATTCCCCAAAAACTGAAAGGACAGCGTGTGAAAGGTGTGCCCAGCTCCAACCGGGCAGGGGTGCCGGTGAGGCTCCAGGGTCAAAGGAGTTTGGAAATTCCTCATCATTGGGAGGACAGAGAAGAGAAGCAGGTGAATGATGCCCGGGAGCTGAGTCGGCTCTGCAGGGAGAGACAGGAACCAGGAGTCCTGGTGACTCCTCCCACACAGGAGAGAGCAGGAGTCTGGAAGAAAAACCAGATGCAGAGACCTGTGGGCTTTCCAGAAATGCAGTTGGGTTTTTATGCCTAACATGGGAACAAGGTCGACAATTGCAAACCGATTTCAGAAAACTGTGAAACAGGACTGGGTTCAGACAGAGTTCAAAGAGGAAAATTGGGATTGCTTCCTCTGAGCAGGGTTTCCTGGTTCCAAGGGTGGCTGGGAATGTCATTTCACCCTGTGCCACCCTGTGCCATCCTGATGCTTCCAAGCATCTAAAAGGAAACTTTCCCAAAGAACATCCTTTCATAACCCATTTGTTTTGCAGTGGTAAATTCCAAAAAGTTACTTTTTACTTCACTTGGTTATTTGACCGTACAGTTGAGCCCTTACAAGGTCCCTTGGTTTTCCTATCTGCATGGTAGGAGCTCATTTATTAAGTTCTATCCAGCTGTGTTTTCCAAACTTATAAACACAGACTGCAGATTTGTAGTGAAATATTCCAGAACAGAACACACTCAGCCCCACTGAGCATGCCCTACCTGAGAAAGGCAGGGTGCAAAGTTTCAGAGCAGTTTTTGGCCTGGGCAGTGGAGAGGAGTGCTGTCCTCCCTTCCACCTGCTTGAAGGACATTATGTGTTCTGCCCACCTCTACCCTAGCCACAGCTATCTGGATCAGGGTGACCAAGGGCTGCCACATGGTGTTAGTGTTGTCTGGGTTGCACACTGCACAAGGAGAGAAGTGGGTGGGTGCACAACTGTTTCTGGGCTGCACTTGCCTGGAGGAGGTGTGCCCTTCCCAAACACCACAAGGGCCCAGGGAGGGTGGCACCTGGCTGAATGCCACCCCCACCCCGGGCCAGTTAAATTTTCTCTGTGTCCTACACAGGTGAGGTTTCTGGGCTTTGGAGGTGGGGAATCTGCTCCAGATAACATTAGCGAAGGAAAGGAGAACAAAGGAAAAAAATAAAAACAGTAGGCGACACAGAAACCCAGGCAAAGCCCTCAGAGAACGAAGACAGAGGCCTCTGCGATATCCTCCAACAGGGACACCAAACACTCGGTGAGATGCCGCTGCTGTCTCTGGATTCCCACCTGGGTTGGAGTGCCCTCCTGGTTAAGTGCACTTCTGGTGTTGGCAACGGATGACACTCAGCTGAGCAAGGCCTTGTGAGAAGCTGGTCCACGGGCACCTGCAAGGTGGCTCACCCAGTCCAGCCCCCGTCAGAGGAGCTGCCCCTGCGCCGCTCCACGGTGGCCCCCGACACGCATGGTAAGCTGTCCTCTCGGGGAGCTCTGCTTGCCCCTTGCCCAGATGGCTCTGAACCAATTGCTTGGCTATAAAAAAAAAATTGTGCAAAGCTGTTTGGTTGGTTTCATTTATTCCCTAATTAACTTTAAAGAAGCATCGAATGTGTTGAAATAAAATATTGTGGCTTGCAGTCCGACATCTGTGTGACTGCTTGCTTTTGTTTGTGTGTGTGTGTGTGTGTGTGTGTGTGTTCATTCTTTGCAACACAAGTCATCCATGTCTTCTGTGTGCTGATCATGAAATAGACACAATAAAAATTCTTCCCTAATTCCACCACGCGAACACATAGCAGTTTCTCATTTCTAGGGGTTTTTTTTTCCACCTATCTGATTTTAACCAACTTTTGTAGTAAGAATGGCCTTCTTGTATAACCTGCCTGTCTTGTTGTATCACTTTCATTGAAAGCAGTTTTTTAAAGTGAGAAAATCATAGATGGCCCAACCTACTCACACAGCTATCAGCACAGGGCAGGTCTGCATGGGCTCTGGGCATGGCACTGGTCATTAATTCTGGAAGTGGACAAGTTTTGTCCAAGCTAAACCAATCCCAAATGATCCCCTTACATTGCTAAGTTGCTGCCTGTGGAGGAGGAAAGTGGTAAATTGTTGTCCCTTTCAAGAACACTTTCTACTTTAAGGAAAACTGCAGCAATTGCTAGCTCCATCCATAAAGCAGAAATGGGCCCCTCACCCAGCTGTGGCCTCTGACTAGGTCAGGGGGCTGCATGCAAGCAGTGGGAGAGGCTGACCTCAGAGCTCACCGGCCTGAGCAGGAAAGCTGCAGCTGAAACTCCAGGCTTGCAACTTTCAAAGCAAAAAGCATCTTATGAGAATACACACAGCATGAGGGAGGGAAACAGGCAGACAGCCAAGGGGCTTTGCCAGTAAAGGGCTGGAGTGGGGCCGAAAGAAGGAGCAGGGCACCTGCTGGGTGCTCCGACACAGACTGCGTCAGTGGGTGGCTCCTTGCTTCACCCACCTACCATAGCCCCTTTTCTGTGGCTGGGACAAAACACCCGAGGCCAACTGATTTACAAAGACGTGTTCATTCACTCAGTCCCGGAGGCTCTGCAGTCTGAGCACACTTCCGGAAAATTCTTGCTGCATCAGAGCGTGGCAGAGGCATGCGTGGGACACCCAGCCTGTGTGCTAGCTCTGGTCCCTTCTTCCTCTTTTCAGAAAGTCACTGATGCCATCATGGGGCCACCTCATTACCTCATGAGTCTTCATTATCTCGCAAAGTCTCCACTGCCAAATTCCACCAGAGTTTGAATCTGGTGCGCTGGTTCCAACACTCAAGCATTCAGGGGACTCGTTCAGAGCAGAGCACTGCTTTCCAACGTTTTATTCCACGATTACCTACGTCTCTCACCACCACTGGCTGTTGTCCACCTTTTCCTTCCTTCTTTCCTTGCGGCTTCATCTCAAGGTGGGCTATCTCATGGCGGGCTGTCTGGGCAGATAAAGCAGGAACATCTTCCCGGGGCTGCCTTCCTGCCTCTCTGTGTGTAAGCGCTCCGCCACCCCAGCCCTGCCAGCCCTGGCCTCATCCTCCTCACTCCTTCTGACGGGTCCCTCTCCGAACAGGCCGGCACCATGTGACAAAGGCAGTGCTTGTGTCAGAAGACAGAGCTGGAAGCAGGTGTGGAACTCTGCTACAAACTCTGCTTAGCTGTCCCCCACCACACCCTCAAATCCGCACCCAGGGCCACAGCACCAACAGTTCCTGCCCTGGGTGCCTTTGTTTTGTTTTGTTTTTGTCTTTTTGAGACAGGGTCTCATTATGCAGTTCAACCTGGCCTTGGGCTCACTTTGTAGCCCAGGCTGGTCTCAAACTTGCAACAATCCTCCTGCCTCAGCCTCCCCAGTGCTGGGATTACAGGAGTGCACCACAACACCCGGTTTATCTGGATGCCTTTGTTTAGGAATATCTGTCATCTCCTCCACGGAGGATGTTGGTGCTGTGAGCAGTAAAGTTTTGGAAGCTCGGGCTTCTTTATTCCCAGGTTAAGCCTAAAGGAATACAAAGGCCAAAAAGGTGCCACCAGCTGGGCAATGAGGACTCATGAGGCTGCCAGCCACCCTGACACCTCCCAGAACTCAACCCTACACAAGCATCTCTGGACTTAAATGTTAGTCACCTTCTGTGTAAGAAGAAACATATGTGTGTGATTCAGGCCATGCATTGGCGATGCAGCTTCCCCAAACCAACTTCAGGCGTCTGCACAAGCTGTGACTTTGAGTAATGAATTTCTCACCTCTCAGAGCCTCCCAAAGCTCAGACCACTGTGTGGCAGGGAGCTGGCACTCAACATCAGCACCCTGAATTTGTCACCAAGTCTAGCTTTCCCTTCCAGGCTACTGTGTGTTAGCAATACTTTAACTCGTAGACTAAGCTCCCAAAATACCCAAACTGAATTAAATACAAGGAAAAAGCTCAAAATTGAATTTTTCATTTAAAAAAAGAAAGAAAGGAAAGTAGTCACACAGTCTGGACTGATATGGGATATTGCAAGCAAGGAAAAAAAAGCCTCTGTGCTGGAAGATGCTCTGCAGCTTTGAAGCAGAGCTCATTAAGGTCCACTTGTTATCATCCATGATTTCCATCATGGTGCTTTTCAGGTGTGCTTTTCTTTTTTTGTGGGATGTGAAGAATGCCGGGAAGCTCACACTGAGCTTGTCCTGGCAAAAGACCAAGCTGTGTTGGAAGAGGTCTCGGTGGCCAGGGATGAGCGCTGCTGTCGTGGTCACCCAGGGCCACCCTGGGCCAGGGTGCGTTCAACACCCTCAGCCAAGCGCAGGTCTTTGGGCTCATTCTTTGGCGGCTCAGTCCAGTTGTTGCTGCAAACCGCACTCCAGGCTCCCCAGGCGGGCCCAGGCCACCAGGAAGAGCAAGAGCGGGGCTGATGAATCCCGGAGCAGCCCTTGTTCCCCACACATAAGGGAAGCCACGGCTCCCAAACGCATGTGTCTTCCTCATAAACAGGAGCATGGCACGGAACCCAATGCTTCCGCTAAGGTCTGTCTGTCCTGGAGAGGGGAAACCCTCCTCCTGAGCCAGGTAAGTCCCCTGTGGCTTACAGAGCTGCTCTGCAGAACCATGTGGATCAAATAAAAGTGGCAGGAGCTGGTGCCCCTCCCCAGCATGCATTCAGCTTCACCTTTGCCAACTATAATTTGTACAGCTTGATTACGTCTAATTTCAGAGTCATTACAGGCGTATTTAACAACACGCCTACAGTCAATAACAAGGGCACATTCTTAATTTATTAATTATTCCACAAGAGACACACAGTAAAGTAGCCTGACAACAGTGTTCCTCCCGCCCACACTCTGAGTGACTGCAAGGACAGTGTGCAGGACCACGGACTTCTGGGAAACGAGACTGCACTGGGAAACTGCGCTGGCCACACTGCCTCCTCTTGGTAAGTGCAAGTCTGGCCTTCACCTCCCCTGGCCAAAGACTGCTTCCTGGTGACAGCTTCCTGGAGCTAGCGCGACATCCTCCACAGAGCACTGCACACCTGCTCGATGTTTTGACTCAGCACTTCATTTCTAGGAATTTATGTTTGCACAGACAACAAAAAATGCTGTGCACAGTTATTCACAAAACTCTATGATATGTGTATCATTTTATACTATAGCATTAACATAGCTAAACTTGAATATAGTTTGTAACTTAGGCATATTTTGAAACTGTTCAACCAATGTGTCCAGCAAAAGGGAACCTAAAAAAACCAATGGCAGTGCATCCTCACAACAAACTGCTCTATTCTTGCTAAGAAAGCAAGACAAACTCTCCAAACACTGATATGGAATGTTTTAAAGGGAAGTAAAAGGAGAATATGCCATTGCATTTGCAGAAAGAGGCACTGAAAGACACAGGAATTGTTAAGGACAAAACCAAGGAGAGCAAAGTGAGTAGGTACAGCGCGAGAGCGATACTTTACAAGGTGTGGGATTCTGTGTATGTTTTGAGTTTTGAATTATATGCATTCATTATTGATTCAAAAAGAATTTGATGGCAGAATGGTATTATACAAAAGATATTTTTATCACACTTTAATCAAGTGGCAGGAAATTTTAGTTCTTTCCAATTCCTTGTTATCACAAACAATACTGCTGTCAATATCTCTGTAGTGAAAGATTTAGCTGCTTCAATATCTCTATAAGGTCATAAAATAGAATTTCTAGATTAAAGGATGCAATTTTTCAAGGTTTTTGGTATGATTGATGAGTCAAGCTCCAGAGGATCTGTATCTGTTTCTTATAATTTTTTAAAGTTTACTTATATAACTGTATTAGTCACCTTTCCATTGCTGTGATAAAATACCTGAGAAAAGCAACTTAAAGGAAGGTTTGTCATGGCTCACAGTTCTGGAAGGTTCAGCCCATGGTCACCTGGCCCCATGGTTTATGGGCCCTGGTTTGGCAGAGCACCATGCTGAGGGGCAGGCGGTGGAGCGAAGAGGCTCATCTCATGGCAGAGTAGTGACAGAGAGGCAAAGGGGAACCATAAAGAGGAGAGGAAGATGGGGGTTATACAGGGGAAGACAGAGACAAGACACACCCTTCCAAAAACTCCCCCAGGGACCTACTTCTTCCAGTGGACCCCCTTCCACATAGCCCACTCAGCTGGGAACTTGTCAATGAATTAACCCATTGATGAGGTCAAGGTGCTTATAACCCAATCACCTCTCCAGGCCTCACCTCTGAACATTGTTGCATTGTGGGTTTTGTTGTTGTTATTATTGTTGTTTTGGGGGGGTTGTTTTGTTTTGTTTTTTTGAGACAGGGTCTCACTATGTAGCCCAGGGTAGGCTGGAACTCACAGTGATCCTCCTGCCTCAGCCTCCCCCTCCCCAGGATTATAGGAGTGAACATTGCTGCATTGTGAAGCCCTTAATACAAGAGTCTTTGGACACACTCACATTTAACCATTAAAAAAAAAAAAAAAAAACTCTGAACCCGGAGGACCATGTGCCTTTGGCCTCAAAAGAATCACTTTCAGGGGCTGGGGATTTAGCTCAGTGGCATAAGTGCCTGCCTTGTAAGTGCGTGGTCGTGAGTTTGATCCCCAGTACCGATAAAAAAAAAAAAGAATCACTTTCAGAGAGCACAATTCAAATGCCAAAATAATTTATAAGAAATTTGAAAATCTGTTTTACCTCAAGAGCCCTGAGCCCTCTTTCCCCATTTTAATTTTTTTTTTTTTCATTGTTTGGAACTGGGAATCAAACCCAGGACCTTGCACTTGCCAGAGAGGCGCACATGCAGCTGAGCTAAACTCCCCACCTTTCTTCATTATGCACCGACTTACAAACACCCTGAGAAGCAGGAGGCAGGGCCAGTTCTCAATGTCAGGCTGACCCACAGTTCCACCCTCCAAAGCCTTGCAGGACCCAGTCTTGGAGAGATGCTGCCCTGAGGTGGAATCGGGCTTCCCTAACTCCCTGGATGAAGGACGGTGGAGAGAGGCCCAGGAACTATGATTTGTGGGCTGCTAGGTTTGGATGTGGGTCCCCCAGGGTTTCACAGGTTGAAAGCTTGATCCTCTGTGGCTGTGAAGATGAATCTTTCAGAGCCCGAGTGCCCGAACTGTAAGCCTAAACCCACTTATTTATCCCAAAGTGCCAACCCTGCAATTAAAACTGAACACTGCGGTTTTAGTTTAAAAAAAAAAATTCATACTTGAACATCTTGTCTTAAGAGAAAAACACAATAAAGTGCTTTCAATGATAGAAACAGCCTTTCATTGAAAGGCAAGCGTTTGCATGTGAGGTGACTCGGCTTGTGAGCCCACAGGGGGCTGTGTGAGCCCAGGGCAACACCCATGCAGTAGATCCACCACTGAGCTCAGGGCGAGGTGAGGGGTCCATGGCATCTTTGAGAGTTGGGCCCAAGGAGAGTCGGAGGTCACTAAGCGGTGCCCTCGGAAAGGATTGATGGGGTTCTTCTGGGACCCCCTCCCCGTTCCTGGCTCACCTTGTGACCTCACTCCTTCACCAACCATTCTCATCACCATGATGTATGCCAGGGGGGCCCCAAAGAGCTGCCAGGCACTGGGACCTTGAACCTCCAATCCTGAGAGCTAAATAAGTCCCTTTTGTTTATAAAGTACCCGCACAAAAACTGACTAACCTGGGGGATGGGGTAAAATTACTCAGATTTAACATTTTCAAAATGTTACACCTATTAACTATTTATTTATGTCTCTCAAGTGGATTCAAATGTAGCATCTCCTGATCCCAGATTAAAAGTCTCCTTTGCTCATCCGCTCTCTGTCCTCACACCCAGCCGTCCTTCCCTGGACCTCCACCCCTCCCTCAGCACCTCAGGACACAGTTCCGCCTGCCTTACCACCCAGAAGACACTTGGAGCTGTCAGAGAAATAGCCTTGATTGGCCGGGGAGCCCATTAATAATTTTCCCCCTGTCTAACATGAGTATCTCCACTTCCCCAATTCTTGCCAGGCTTCTGAGCCAAAATGCGGACATAAAGTTGTCTCCAGCAAGGCCTGTAACCCCAGCACTCCAGAGGCTGAGGCAGGACCATCACTGCAAGTTCAAAGCTAGTCTGAGCTATGTAGTGAGTTCAAGGCCAGCCTAAACTGCACAGAGAGACCCCATCTCAAAAAAGAAAAGAAAAGAAAAGAAAAGAAAAGAAAAGAAAAGAAAAGAAAAGAAAAGAAAAGAAAAGAAAAGAAAAGAAAAGAAAAGAAAAGCTATCTTCAGCTACATACTACAGAATCTTCATTCCCTCAAAATCCCACCCTCTGGGCTCTCCGGATTCACCCTCAGTTCGGCCGCTATGCTCTCCGGCATCTGTACTGCTTGTCCAGGGCATGCCCTTCTGCCCCCCCTGCAGCAGTTGTGACACCTTCAGCCTGCCCTGCGTCCCCTCTGCCCACCTGAGCTCCCCGCAGGTGCAGCTCCTGGACCTCCCCTTTCCCACCTCCCAAGACTCTGTCCTTCCCAGCCTTGAGCTCTCTCCACCAGGTGACACAGCCCCAAAGTAAAGGCAATCACTGCCCTGCAGGAAGCCATGCCACAGAGGAGGGCCAGGAATGTCTCAGCCTCCTGCTGCCCCCAAGACATCAGGAGGCAGGTTCTCCACAGTTCCTCAGGCACAGTGACCCCAGCTGCCACAGTGACCCCTGCCCATCACATGCCCAGTGCACTGGCTCCTCCTCCTCCTCTGCACCCACTCGGGCTCCCCAACATCTCCCAATCAACTGCCTGAGGGTCCCCTTGGAGAACCTGAACCAAAACAGCTCACTCAGCATTTTGTGGCATTGTTCTCCAGGAACCACTGTGCCCTGGGGACTGTGTGACCACCCCCGGGTAAAACTCTCTCCTAGGCAGAGGGCCGTTAACCTCAGGGCTTTCAGACTGGTGTTCTTATGGTTGAAAACTGAATGTCCTCCCAAAGGCTCCAGCTCCCAGAAGCCAGTTTGAGGGTGGTGGGATTTTGGGGACACTGCTGCAGCTGGTTTAGGGTTGGGGGGTAGGAAGAGGCAGTGGCTGGGGGTGTGACCTGGAGGGGCTCTCCCCTGCATCCTGAGCCCACCTGCCATGGGCTTCGTGAGCAGTTTTCTACAGCTCGGACTCCCTGCCCCTGACCATCGAGGACTGAAACTTCTAAAACATGAGCCAAAGTATCCCTCTCCTCACGCTGCCGGCACTGGGTATTTTGTCCCAGTGAGAAGGAAAGTGACTAAGACAGGTGTCCAGTTCTGCGTGACAGCAGCTGGCTGTGCCTCCGAGGTGTCCAGGCAGAGAAGGCCCCCAAAATATGAGCGTGGTACAGGCCCGGTGAAGCCTTTAGCTGAGCTGGTGAGTAAGGGCCACACCTGAGACCACCCTCCCGGGGACACCTGGTCACCTCACCGCCCCGGCCTCAGGCAACAGGAGCTCTCCCTCCTTCTCACGCCGGGCCGCGCCACCTCAGCACCAGCAACCAGTGCGCCTCTGGGGAAGGCCGCGCCGGGCGTCCTGCTGCGGATTCTGCTAGGGCGATCCCGGCGGGCAGAAGCAGTGGGGTCAGCCCCACACCGGGTAGACACACAGGATGTCACACTCAAAGGTTTTAGAACACCCAACCGGGAATTTTAAATCTGCACTCCAGGACCGCGTTTGTTATGCTCTAACTAGCGTAATTGAAAAAGTTCTCAAGTGCCAGATTCGCTTGAAAAACAGGAGTTCTGGCAGCGTCCAGATTCCAACCCGTGCAAACCCCCCAGACCTTCAGTCTCCTGCCACAGCTCCGAGTTCCAGTTCTGCGCGCCCGGAGCTCCCCAGCTACACCCACACTGCCCTCTGGAGCCTCCCTGCAGCTCTCCCCGGGAAGATCAGGTCGCACTCCTGCTTTCAGAGGGCGCGGACGCTGGCACCGGGCACCCGCAGAAAACAGGGCGCTTCTCCGCCGCGCGGGCGACCGGGTGGGGAAGCGCAGCAGGGCTCAGAGGCTCTTGCGGTCCCATTCACCACCCGCGCCAGGGAGTAGCAAGCGCTCCGAGGGCAGCGCCCGAGGCTGGGGTCCCCCACCCCACCCCCGCGCCCAGGGCGTCGCCTCCCGAGCGCGCGCTGCAGGGTGCCGGCGGACCCAGAGGCGGAGTCCAGAGCGGGGCGGGGCGCGAGGCCGGGTCCGAGGTCCCGGCGCTGCGGGGGCGGAGCCAGCTCGGGCGGGAGACCAGGCGAGCTCCACGCTGGGGGAGCGCGCGGCGAGGAGGAGGGAGCACCGCGCGGCCGCACGCTCGGTGCCTCCGCCAGTGCCAGCCGGGTCCCGAGGCGGGAAGCCAGCAGCCCGGCCGCGTCCACGCAGCCCGCGACCCTCGCCCGCCCTCCGGGTCCTGGGGCGCGCAGGGGGGTCCGAGGTAGGACGGTGCTCTGAGCCACGCGGTCGGGACGAGGGAGGCGGGGCGCGGCCGTCGCCCGGGCGAGGGGCTCCGACGCCGCGTCCTCTCCGGGCAGCTCGGGCGGCTCGGCCTCCAGCTTCTCGGGGTGCGCCCGGGCTGCCTCAGGGCCGGCGGGCTGGTCCCGTGAGACCCCCGCTGGGCGCCCCAACAGCAGCAAGAACGCTACGCCGGGACCGGGGAGCGCGGGTCCGTGGCGAGTGGCGAGGAGGACGGGGCAGAAGGGAGCAGAATAGAGGAACCTTCTCGGGGAACCCGCGCCCTGCACCCGATGGCCCCCGGTTTTGTTCCCGCAGGCTTTGCTCGTCCGACGCGAATCTCTGAGTTGGTCACTGCTCCCGCCCGGCGACCCCTCCGCGTGGTCGGTCAGGAAGGGGCAGAGGTGCCGGACCCGGCAGGGACACTGCGCGTCCCGTGGATGGGACAGGGACCGGCCCTGCCCGAGGGACACGCGACCTCCTGCCCGCGCGACCCCCGCTTCTCTGCCCCCGCCCGACCGTCTGCCGGGTTTGAGGGTGTCGCGTGCGAGTGAAAGCCGGCCCGAGGGAGCACACCGGGTGCAGAGGCCGCTGGGACTGGGACTTCACCTGTCCCTGGTCCCCACGTTGTGCGCGCAGCCGGCGGACGCGCTGCGGGCCGGAGTCCCGGGCACCTGTGAGACTCGGCCCTCGCCAGGGTGGCTATTCCTGTCCCGCACGCTCGTCCTTCCCTGTCAGGGAGTAATAAGAACTGCTGTCCTGTTTGGTCACTTCTTGCTACCGACGCCCAGCGACCCCTGCACTTGGAGTGGTTGGCAGGTGCAGGGAGCGAGGGAAGAGCACGGTCCTGCCCCCCCCATTCAGCGGGGCTGGGGTCCTGGCTCTTCTCCCGGGGACACCGTGCACCCGGTGCTGCCCTGTCTCCCGAGGGCGCCTTCTGCAGACTTCATTTCCTCTCCCTGGGGCTTGTTTTTTTTGTTTTGTTTTGTTTTGTTTTGTTTTTTGTTTTGTTTTGTTTTGTTTGTTTTTAATACCGGAGATCGAACTCACAACCTCGCACTTGCAAAGCAGGTGCTTACACCCCTGAGCTAACTAAATCCCCGGCTCCCTGGGGCCTGTTGAGGCCCCAAGATAAAGAACCTTGGGCAGTGAAGGCCAGGTCAAGGCCTTGGACCCGCTGGGGTCGTAGTGACCTCCCGACCCCCCCCACCCCCGGGACTCTTTCCGTTGAGCCAGGCAGGTTTCAGTCAGAGCAGCCGCTGTTGCAGAGGACCCGAGCCCTCATGACACGCCGTGGCGTCTCCTCGTCAGTGTGGGCGACTGGGGGTGGGCAAGGTTACAAGCAGCCGGGCAGATTGGAGACAAAGGGTTCCTCCGAAGTACCGGGAGCAGCAGAATTCCCTGGCACAGCGCCTCACTCATTCACTCGCAGCTTCCCATCCAGCCCAGCACCCATCAGCCCGTACTGCGCAGCGAGAATTTGGTTTGCAGGAAGTTTGGGCCTCTAAAGGCGTGAACCACTGGCCCGGCAGGATTCAGCCTGCGCGTGTGAAAACGGATTTGGCTAGGACCAGGGAATCTGTGCCCTGCTTTGGAGGAAAGACCCTTCTCCACCATAGAAACCTGGATGGCCAGCCTTAGAAAACTTTTAGAAGACCCTCAGTGGGGAGCTGATGATGGGGGGGGCGGTATAGCAGTCAAACCAGCACTGGCCCCTGAGGAAAGGGCAGAGGTGCACATTCTTCGTGGGTGGACTGAACTCTGCAGTCCTTCCTGACAGCCGTGCGGCTGGTGGAGGGGCTGTACAGCTACAGATCTCTTGTTCCCTCTCCCCGTCACCCTGCCAGTTCCGTGGGGGAGCCCTGGAGCAACAGTGCCAGGCGTTCTCCCTCCAGCGGTTTCATCTTCTTACAGGTCCAGGACGGTATCAGCGCTCCCCAAGGATGTCAGCAGGGCGCTGGGCTCACTGAGCTGGGAGACCCCCGGGCTCCAGGTGCCGAAACCCACCCATCCGCCCTGCCCCCAGCCTCCCTTCGCCACTCCACCTGGGGCATCACCATGGCAACCCAGAACAGAAGCACTAATTTCACACCCAACATGAGTCCACCCCAAGACCATGGCTCCTCACTGTCCTTCAACTTCAGCTATGGCGATTACGACCTCCCTCTGGATGAAGATGAAGACATGACCAAGACCCAGACCTTCTTCGCAGCCAAGATCGTCATTGGCGTGGCGCTGGCAGGCATCATGCTGGTGTGTGGCATTGGCAACTTCATCTTCATCGCTGCCCTTGCCCGCTACAAGAAGCTTCGAAACCTCACCAACCTGCTCATTGCCAACCTGGCCATCTCCGACTTCCTGGTGGCCATCATCTGCTGCCCCTTTGAGATGGACTACTACGTGGTACGCCAGCTGTCCTGGGAGCATGGCCACGTGCTCTGTGCCTCTGTCAACTACCTGCGCACTGTCTCCCTCTATGTCTCCACCAATGCCCTGCTGGCCATCGCTATGGACAGGTGAGGACGGTGGGCAGGGGTCACGGGTCGGAGCCAGCCGGGCTGCCCTGTGTCTCATCTAGTCTCCAACAGGCCCCAGACTCGAATTCACAATGATCTGTCAAGGGGTAGGGAGACTTTGACTGAAGCTGGGTTCTCTTCCCTCAGGTGTGAGCAAAGAGGAGGAGGCTCCTGTACCCCTAGTTCAGGCCTCATCCTCAAAAGTAGAGGTACATGCACCATGGCACCACAGACAAGGCAAAGCAGTATACCCCTACAGCCTTTGCTCAGAAACCATGGGAGCCTTAATTAACTAGGGCCACTTCCAGTCAAGACCGTAGGTACCAAGTTCTTCCTATGGCCAGAGAGAAACTTTGCTGTCCACTAGAAAACTTGCCTGTAGCCCTGAACCAGCCCGGTCCCACCTCCAGCAACCTTCGATCTGATTTCTCTCATTATGGTTCTTAATGTAATTCTGTGTGTTCTTTAACTTCATAAAAAGGGTATCACCCAGTATTTAGTCTTGTTTTTGGCGAGTTTGCTGCAGAGCTGGTTTTAAATAAGATAACAAGGTTTGCTTGCAGAAAAGAGGGAAGGACATTCTTGTGTTTGCTTTTTGCATAATTGGTGCACTCATCTGCATATATTTGCATGAGATGTTCCAGAAGTCCTTGCTCTATTATAAATCTATAAGGTAAAATTTATAATAGCAGCTAATGACGAATCTTACACGTGTTTCATTTATGCAAAGTTACAGGTCAGCGTCAGACCACCAGTGACAGTTTGAGGGGGACAGTTGGTATCACTTCCTCTTGGTGACCGTGCACCCATTTGAGCTGTGCAAAAATTCACTTTAATAAGGTGCTTAATCATCTTTTTTTCCCCTTTCATCTCCTTTCAAAGCTTCAGTTTTTCCTGTCAGTGTCGTTTAGAGTTTTCATCATCTTTAATCAACCAGTTTATTACTTTCCATTTAGGGTAAGAAAATCCACATACAGGTACAAGATGTGTCTTCCCTTTTATAGCATAATACCTGTAGGAAATGCACTTTTATTGCAGTTCTGAGCTCTCTGGCCCTGGTGGGTGAATTACATGCTTACCAACCAGCTGAGCAAACCCTCCAGGGAAAATGACCCAAAGGATCATTTGATAAAATGACTCAGATGGATTCCTGGGCCCCACTTGAGTCTCCTAAATGGGACTCTCTTGGGATGGGTCTGAGAAATCTGCGTGTTAATCCAATTCCTTGCACAATTCTGACGCTTGCTAAAGGGAGGGTGATCACCGTTCTCCTGTTGTTGTGCTGTAACCTTTGTCTTCATGATGTCAATTTTTTTTGTTGTTGTATTGTTTTGTTGTTCTGTTTTGTCTTGTTCATGACACCAGAGTCCCTTAGGATGGAATTTTTCACCCCAAACCAACCCAGCCACAGGCTGCTTCCCAGCGCCATGGGCAGTGCCACCACCCAGCCCACAACCCTCTGCCTTACCCCACCAGGCACACCCCCTGCGTCCCTACACTCACTCCTGGCAGTCGTCCCTCTGGCCTCATCTCTTAGTAGGCCATGGCTGGACCATGGTGATGCTCTTCTAACCCACCTTTCATTCCTGGGCTCCCTCCTGCCCCAGAATCGCTATTTGTGCATGGGAATCCAAAGAATATCACCACTGATGGATCTTCCTAAAACACTGTGCTGCTGATAAAATCTCTGGACATTCCAGTGCCCACGAACACATGGCAAATCCTGAGCCTGCCATTCGAGGCCTCCATAGCCGGATGCCAGCCTGCTCTCCAAACTCAGGCTGTGTATGGAGAATCAGGTAGTCTGTTCCAAAAGACAGTGTGTTTGGAAAACAGTAACCACATCTTCTCTCTTTCTGTCTCCACAGTGCTGACACAGAGCCTACACCTGTGTCTTGGTTTGAGTTATTCCTGGACACTCAGACAAGGATCCATGCCCAGGTTGCACCGGGAAGGACCTGTAGGGCAGCGGGAAGAGAGGCAGGGGAGGGAAGGCAGGCAGCACAAGGTGTGTTACTGAGCAGGTGTCCACAGTGGGCAGTTAGAGCTCCTTCCTGCCGAGGGAGGCTGGAGCCAGTGTGAATCACCCCTCAGAATTCCCCCGGCGTGGGAGGCTCAAGAGAGCTGGGCTCTCTATGCACCAGGTCTGCTAAGTCTCTGCACAGCCTGCTCTGGTAGCCAGGAGGACCATGGAAGCAAGGGGAAGCCTTCGAGGAAGCGCAGGTGTGGGAGGTGGGAGTGGACAGGTGTGTGTGGAGCAAGGAGCAACCTGACAGACCCAGAGCAGCTGGCTGTGTGTCTGGGAACAAGTGAGTGAAGACACAGTCCTTGACCTCAGGGATCTTCTGCACAGAAACTAGCACTTATGAAACACACAGAATAATCAAAAGATGCTGATTCATAAATGCTAGTGGGGTCTCTCTCTCTCTCTCTCTCTGTGTTTTGTTTAGCTTTTTAGTGGTACTCAGCCTTCATGCTAAGCTATATCCCAAGTCCTTTTTTTCAGTTTTTTTTTATACTTTGAGATAAGGGATAAGGACTCAAAATCACTAAGCTGTCCAGGTTGGGCTTGAATTTGCAATCCTCCTGTCTCAGCCTCCCAGAGTGCTGGGATCACAGGTGTGTGCCATCATCCCTGGCATAAATACTAGGTTTTACTGCAAGAAAACTTCTCCGAGAAGTTGATAATCAGTGGTAGAGGAATTAGCTAGAGAGAGAGGCTTTCCAGTGTGGGCAGGGGGTAGGGTGTTTAACTGGTGAGAAGAGGCGTCTCACAGCTCGGCCTTTAGGGTCTGATAAACCTCAAAGTTGTAAAGGCAGCAGATGAAATTTCAGGCTTTAAGTTACAGTATCTTAATAAATAGCATCCTTCTGCCTCTATTAGGTTCTAAACCAATTGAAAATAAGACAAATGATAAAAAAGATGGAGGGCAAACTCTCATCTTTGCCCTGATGCTAATTTTGGAAAGTAAGTGTTTGTAGGGTGTCCAGGGACCCCTGCATGCTCAATTCCAGGAGGAGAAAGTCCTGCATCCCCCAGAGAAGCACAGGGTCTCCGTGTACCCCATGTACCCTTGGGTCACACACCCAGTATCTCTACTATATAGAGCTATCAGATGCAGGACCATCCAGGGCCCTTTCTGAATCCTGCAGCCAGAGAACAGCCCGTTTCACATTGTAGAGCATGGGAAGAAACTGCTGACCCATGAAACACACCGGGATAGGCCTTGCGGATGTTTCCCTTGCCAGTGAGTGAGTCACGGGAAATGATCAGGTAAGCAGAGTACTACAGCTTCCAGCATGCATTATGTATGTTGACTCTCTTGGAACCTGACAGAAGTCTTGATAGATCGTCAATACACTGATCACCCCCATTGCACAGATGGAGAAACTAAGTCCCAGGAGCATAAATGATGTATCTAAGTGTGCAACTTGGATCCAGGAGTTTCTAAATAACTCCTAGGTCAGTGTTCTTTTCTTTATGACTTATTTGATGACAGCTCTGAATTTTGGAACATCCTGCAGAATACAGAAGGTGGTGTTAGAGTCGGATGTGGTGGCACACACCTGTAATCTCAGCACTCAGGAGGCTGAGGCAGGGAGATCACCACGAGTTCAGGGCTAGCCTGAACTACATAGTGAGATCCTGTCTCAAAACAACAACAAAAGCAGGAGTGTGGAAATTCCCTTTGGTGGTGGTTACTGTCATATTGTCCCTGTCCCTGATGGAGCTGAGTTGAGAGAGAGCTATCATCCCTGGATTTGTTCCTCATTGCCTACAGGTTTTGGATTCAGTATGGGAGACAGAATAAAGCCCTCCTCCAAGGGTAACCACATCCAAATCCCTAGCACCTATGAATGTGTTACATTACCCGCCAAATGGGAGCTAGGGTAGCAGAAGGAGTTAGAGTTGTTAATGGGCAGATCTTAAATAGGGGAAGTCTTCTGTACCACATGAGCTCGGCTGAGCCAGTGGACTCACAGAGCTCTTCCTCCTGAAAGAGAGACAGAGAGTCAGTGTCCACGTGAGAAAGACTGGGCAAGCCATGGCTAGCTCTGTGCAGATAAAGAGCCATGAGGCAAGAAACGCAGGCAGCCCTGGGAGAGGCAGTGAAGGGTGCTGCCCTAACTTCAGCCTAGCACAAACCACATCAGACTTCCGGCCTCCAGAACTGTAGCCTAACCGATTCGAGTTAGTTGGACGGGGCGGGAGAGGTCTCTCCCCCGTTGAGGTGAGCCAGCTTATTTGTCCCCTCTTCAGCCCTGTGAGTTTTGTCACAGGTCACCCAGAGCAGTCACGAGAGCGCGTGAAGAATCGCAGTGCAGATGAATGCAACCACTAGGGGGCGTCAGGGGTCGCGACGGTTTCGCCGGGCCTGGGGAGCCGCGCTGCGGCAGGATCTGCAATTCAGTGGCAGGGAGCCAGCAGCAGACAAGAGAAGACAGAACACGCTTGGGGCATTTGCCAGGGACAGCAAGCAGCAACGAGGCAGAGGCCTTCTTAGTCAAGTCCGAGGTTTGGAAAGGTGATGGGAGGGTCTGGTTATAAAGGAAAAGTGAGGTGGAATTTTCTACACAAACTCACCTGATTCAGGCTCTAGGCGTGGGTCACATGTTCATTTCCAAGGCTGACTGACTGCTCACCAGGCCCCACAGTCTCCCGCCATCGCTTCTTGCCTCCCACCCATAAAAGGCACAGAAATAAGCAGCCGGCATACAGTGGCACATGCCTGTAATCCCAGCATTCAGGAGGCTGAGGCAGGAGGATCGCCATGAGTTCAAGGCCGGCCTGGGGTACATAGTGAGTCCAAGCCAGCCTGAACTGCATAGCCAGATCCTGTCTCAAACCCCGCCCCCCAAACAAAACAAAACCAAAAAAACAAATGGTTCTAGGGCACCAAAATATTGAATGAGTTATCATTAGATCTCTCTAGAAAGAAAGTGTTCAGTCCACATGAATTCTGCAAAGGGCTCTGAACTCTTCTTTACTAGACAGTGTGGCTCATTGAGAGAGTCCAGGTAAAGTCTGTGGGGGCTCAGTGACTTCACAGTCCCCGCATCTGGGTGTGACACAGCCCAGGGAGGTGGGTAGCAGCGGTGTGTCAGGAGCCTGGACTCCGGTGCCTGCTGCTCAGGCAGACATATCCTTGTCCTTGGAATCCTTGGTTCCTACCAAGCCCGTTCCTGCTGCCCTGCCCCGTAATAAGGGCAGCACTTCTGGGAGGGGAGCAAAGCCTCCACTCCCCACACTGCACAGTCCTTCCTTCCCCTCTGAACTCTGAGACCTGTGAAGTGGGGAGCTTAGAGAGTATTGCATGCAGGGACAGAAGGGCGGGATGGAACACCGGTGTGCTGCGATAGGACCATTGATGGTGACAGGCCACGCGTGCCTGCTGAGTACCCACTGCACGGCGAGCATTCCACATTCTCGTAGTTAGTGCTCACAGCCGCTCTGCAGCATCTCATCCCAGGTTACAGGAACCAAATGGGAGGAACCAAACCTCAGAGAGATGAGTAATTTGTCCAGACTCCTAATCCAGTCCCGAGGGAGCCGGAATGTACTAAGCAGCCTGTTTGGCCCAAACCTGTGCTGTTCCCACAGCAGCACCCCGCTACTCCATAGACCTGCCGACCTAGCAAACGCACAGAGAAGCGGGTTAAGTCTGGCTAATGGGCACAGGGGGCTTCCTTGTGCCATTCTATCTGCTTTTGTGTGTGTTTGGAGTTAAAACCCATTGTGAGCTGTGAGTGGTGGTGTGTACCTGTCACCTCAGCACACTGGCAGCTGAGGCAGGAGGATCTCGAGTTTGAGCCCAGCCTGGGGAACTTAGTGACTTTGAGATCCTGTCTGACAAACAGGGCTGGGGTTGTAACTCAGTGCAAAAGCCTAGTTCAGTCCCTACTGCAAAGAAAAAACATTCCCATGAATGGTGCTTCCAAGTACACTTCACTGTAATGGTTGGCTGCCCTCTCCCGCCAGATACCTGGCCATCGTGCACCCCTTGAAGCCCCGGATGAACTACCAAACGGCCTCCTTCCTGATCGCACTGGTCTGGGTGGTCTCCATCCTCATCGCCATCCCATCGGCCTACTTCACCACAGAGACCGTCCTCTTCATCGTCAAGAGCCAGAAGAAGATCTTCTGCGGCCAGATCTGGCCAGTGGACCAGCAGCTCTACTACAAGTCCTACTTCCTCTTCATCTTCGGCCTGGAGTTCGTGGGCCCCGTGCTCACCATGACCCTGTGCTATGCCAGGATCTCCCGGGAGCTCTGGTTCAAGGAGGTCCCCGGCTTCCAGACGGAGCAGATCCGCAAGCGGCTGCGCTGCCGCCGGAAGACGGTGCTGGTCCTCATGGGCGTCCTCACGGCCTACGTGCTGTGCTGGGCGCCCTTCTACGGTTTCACCATCGTGCGCGACTTCTTCCCCGCCGTGTTCGTCAAGGAGAAGCACTACCTCACGGCCTTCTACGTGGTCGAGTGCGTCGCCATGAGCAACAGCATGATCAACACCGTGTGCTTCGTGACGGTCAAGAACAACACCATGAAGTACTTCAAGAAGATGATGCTGCTCCACTGGCGTCCCTCCCGCCACGGGAGCAAGTCCAGCGGTGACCTGGACCTCCGAACCAGCGCGGTGCCGGCCACCGAAGAGGTGGACTGTATCCGGCTGAAGTGACCTGCGGCATTACGGGATTGGAAACCTAGCTCCAGTACTCAGCGTCACACACATCAACCAAGCCACAGGCTGCGTGCATAGCGAGGGACAGCTGTACCCACACCTTCCTGCCCCCCAGGAGCTGGATGTTCCTAAGTCTTAACACACGACAAGTCCAGAAACCAAGTGGCCCAGCCAGCATTTGCTGATACGCACTGAACTCACTGCGTGTGCGGGTACGGTCATGAAACTAGACACACGTGGCAGTGAGTGACCTGGACCACACACCTACAGTAAGCGGACCACAGCCATGAGCTTGCACAAAGACCACGGGGACTGGCGCTCACTCGTGACGTACTGTGTGCAGAAGCACTGAGAACCAAAATGAAGTGACAGAAGCTACTGCAGTCATCAAGCTGTGTGTAGATCTAGAAACGGCTGCACAGAGGCCACACGCGGTTGTCTGGAATGCCCCAGCCCCGCCCCTGTCCCTCATTCTGTACCTTATCAAGAGGCCGAGGGACAAGGCACTTAGACACAATAGGAACGCAAGGACAAGCCCGTCAGCGCATGCTGTCATGTGGCCCTCCCCACCCAGCTCCTGCCATCTCCTGCGAGGTTCTCTAGGACAAGCCCAGACAGTGGTTTTTCTTGCAACCAGGCCAGCTTAATGCGGTTCCTGAAGCTTCAGTGTGAATGATTTCAGGGCCTCTGTGGTCCAGAGGAAGAGACGGGAAGGAGGGATGGAGGTTGCCACTGGTGGGGAACATAAACTGTGTGGTCGTTTTGCTGAGACCTGGCCCATTTCTTAGAATGCACCCTCTTCTACAAAAGATGCCCTTTGTGGAACCCGAAGACCTGCGTTCGAGTCCTGGCTCAGGTTCATACGGCCCAGATGCTTCTTCCCCGTGTCTCAGTCTGGCTTGAATGAACATGGACAATGAAGACATTTCCTCTCCCTGAGGTCTTCAGTACCATCAGGCGAGCCCTTTGAGCACAGTGTGTGCATATAATTTTCAACTGTACAGGTGGTGATAATGAATAAGTGATGTTGACCATTTGTGTGGGGGAGTTTGTTTAGAAGCCCCATTTGCTGTGGTTTTTTATGGAGAAATACTTCCATTCTCTCATCTTGTTCTTTGGACCAGGGACCCCTGAACTCTACACTGGGGTCCCTGTCATGAAGCCAGTGGAGCCCCAGACTCTCAGCAGCTCTGGGGTTAGGAATATTCGAGTCTTTGCGTTATCATCAGGCCACCCCAGGCCCGTGTGAATGTCACTTCTAAGTCCCTTGTGTCACTGCACATGTGTGGCGGGCACGGTGCCTAGCCCCGTTCCTTCCGATCGTTTTGGAGCAGAGACTTACAGGTGGCGCCTCATTAGAGCTTGGCCCATCCACATTTGGTCAGCTCCTGATTTCCTGTAAAGAAGGAATGACTTAGTTGTTTTGCTTGTTTTTAAAAAATATCTGTTGGCTTGTTTCTCCACCAATGAAGTTTTGACCCACTGTTTTCTGTCCTCAGCCAGCAGACTCGCCTTCAACTTTAGCACTGAACCTTCAGAAAATGCGAACTCACTTTAGTATCAGCCTGAAAAGCATGGTTCATAAATCCTGATTTTACAGAATCTCAGGATACATTCTAAAGCCAAGCAGGAGAGCACTTTAGGTTGTCTGTGTTCAAAAATGTAATAATTGTGTCTTTATTACCCTTCCAGAAGTCATTTGTTCCTTTTTATCCTAAACTATACAATCTTTCTGTCATTTAAATTTAACTGAAAAAACTTGTAAATATCAGTGTTTTGTGATCCAGTGAAAAAAAGTATTGTGTTGTTACCAAGTGGAATAATTAACATATAGAATCTTAATCACAGAGTTCACAGATTTCCCTGCCACTCTTCTATATCATATTTAGATATAAGTGAAGTTGTAGCCATTTCAACAGCTCAGCCCTAAACAGAGAAAGAATTTATTCAAGGTATTTTTAGAACAGTGGTAGCTCAGACCAAAAGCCGGGGTTCGTCTCTATTTTATCCCTCACGCTTCCTGCCCAGGTGGGAAATCTTGTGTCAGTGCCGCCAGCCCGTTCATCTGGGGTCTGCCTTGTTTGAATGTAAGCTGCTGTTTGAATGGAGACTTTTCATCCCTCTACCTGGAATTAAGACAATAAATTAATTGTGTTTGTGTTTACCCTTCTCAAGACTGGTTAATGGTAAATGTCAGATACTGTTGACTGCCAAGGTATGCACACATTTATCCATGTTACTGTACAGAGAAAATTTTAATCTCATTTGGCAAAACAGATAAATTTCCTCTGCCAGAATAAAACACAGCTCTAAAGTGACACTCTTAAAGATTTTTCTTTCAGCGTCCAACATTCAAAATAAGTTGCTTCGCAAATTAGAGAAATCAAAAGACAGCTCCAAGGCACAGGCATGAAGACCAGTCCCACACTTAACAGGGAGGAATGTGACACGAGAGAGACTCCGATGTGTGTGCTCTATTTCTGCCAGACATGATGGCTCCAGAAGACATCCTTCCAGTCTGGCATGCCGGGGCTCAGTGGACACCAGGACAGGAGAGGCCCTCAGGACATGTAATCCAGCCCCCTCTTTTCTTAGGTGAAACCTGAATTTCCTGGGAGGAAATGACTTGCTCGAGGGTACACACCTAGCACTGGCTGGAGCCCAAACTCTGCCCCAGGATTTTATCTCGGCTGGTGGATGGCACTCGACTGCTCATGTCGGAGTCACTGAGCATGCGTAAAGGGCCTCTTACATGGCACGTGGGTTCACAAGACTCTCGAGCCTTTTCCCCCCTCTCCATCCCAAGGAGCTTAAAAAGCAGACTTCAGGACTCCAGGGAAACCACAGAGGATGACAGCAGGACTGCTCTGCGGCCCTTTCCCCTTGATCACCCATGGAGTTTCCCAGTGATGCAGGGAGCCGTGAGGAGGAGCAGGCTTCAAGGAGAGGCCTCCACACCCCAGGGAAAGCAGGTGTGGGGAGAAGGGCTTCTGAGCACAGACAGAGGCTGCCCGGGCCACCCAGGACAGAAGGTGCAGTGTCCCCACACCCCTGGACAGCCCAAGCACTGGGCATTCCTCCTGCCTCCCAGGGAGGCAGGCAGAGAGCTGCTCCTGACACTCCCATTTTCTCCTGCACCAACTGGAGGGGGCAAGATTTGGCCAACCTGTCCAACCCCTCCCCATCCCTGCCCTTTGTCCCCCCCCAACCCCCAGTGGACCAGGACCACTTGCCTCAGTGTCTTTCATGGCTACCTAGCAGCCACCCTCTTCCCTCCCCTCCAACATGAGTGCAGCTACACTGTCAGCGCTGTGCCCCTCTCCTACGATCACCAGACCCTTTCCTTTTGAAAAAGGAGGGGGATCTGGGCCACTGTTAAATCTCCAGCCCCCCACAGCTAACCTTCCAGAAGATTACCTGGTTTCTGCCCTGCTCCATCTCTGGATGCCGCCATGACAGCTGCAGCTGTGTAGGGCCTACACCAATCACAGGGCTACATTTGAACCAATCATAGGCCTTCGCTTGAACCAATCACAGGGCTGCAGCTGCAATATCAGTAGCACTGGCAGCACTGCCTGGCTACTTCCTGGCCACTTCTCGAGTCTAGCGGGGTTCCCTCCAGTGTACTGACCCCTTGTGCATACCTCAGGCCCTGTTGCAGTACTTTGGTATTCCCATAAACCTGCTCAGGATTTATCTCGTAGGTAGCGTGAGCTCCAAAAGTCCTGTAAATCTATTCAGGATAGGCAGCCTGAGTAGTATGTACAGAGGTCAGTTCAAAAGAAAGAGCCATAAACAGCAGAGGCTGTTAGCACTGAAGAGGTCCACAGACCAGCATCCATGAACAGCAGCAGAGACTGGTACCCAGACCAGTCAACCTACAGTATCTAGCACAATCTGACACTGGACAGCAGTGACCAGCAGCTGGTTGTGTCAGCTGTTGGCATTCAGCATTATCTGGTGACACGGGACTGCTAGCAGAGCTACACTTTACCAATTCATGATTTCCATCTGCACTCAGCCAAAGACCCCGCCCCCACGCTGATGTGCAACACCTGGAATCCAATGCCTTGGGCCACCAAGTCAGCCTCCTTCCTGAGCTGTACCAGCCACCAGCCAGGAGCATGTCACCTCCTGGGCTCCTAGTGACCCTTGAAAAGTAGACAGAATACAAATTCTGTCTCTGTTCCTTCCCTGGCAGGAGATGATAGCCTGTCCCGAAAAGGGCCTGGATACAGAGACCCTGGTGTGTCCAGTGACAGTGACCCCAGATGGGACCATGTTCGCTTAATCCACACGGTTTCTGCTAATCTCCATCTTTGATCTCAGCTCTGTGCCAGGAGAAACCTGGCTACACAGGCAGTGTCAGCAGAGCAGTCTGGATCACCACGGAAAATGTCCTCATTTCCTTCACACATAGTTGAATGCAGCTTCTCCAGTAGCAAGAGGGTGAGCGTATCAATCACCAGAGACCTACACTGGCCCAACAAGGGGCTGCCGGAGAGGCTCACTAACCTTCAGTGTCTCCTGCTATCAGACCCTTCATCCTTAGGCCGTGAGGCAACATCGATAGCAATAACGCGTCTTGAACCATGCACTCCTATACAGGTGCTCAAAGAGCTCAGACTAGAAAACACCTTTTCTACATCCTAAACTCCCTTAGAAGTGTGTTTGACACTTTCTTCGGCTACAACCAATTGTACGAGCAGGGTCATTGCACTGGAATTTAGAAAACCATCACTGAACAGGGAAGCAGCAGGGGCTTTGCTGCCCAGGAGTGAGGAGGCCAATGCAAAGGCAGAAGGCCGTGCAGACCGGGTCCTCACAGCCCGGTGCGGGGTCCTGGTACTCAGACTCCATGCGCACCTTGCAGCCGAGGTGAACAAACTCATCTCTAGAATCTCACGCATTGCTGACCCACATTCCCAGCTTGAGGTCCAGCTCCTACGCAAGCTCACCATGCGCTCGGTGTGCTGAAATCAGGTCCAGGGAAGAAAAGGCTTTTCAGCCCGCTCACTCAGTCTCAGCACTGGATGCTGAAGAAGAACAAAGAAGGGGAAGCTGCAAGCCTGAATCTCAAGATGATGCCTGAAATAATATGTGATTAATTCTGCTTGAACTCTGAGACCCTGGAGAGAAGCTGTCAACACAGAGACAGAGTGAATTTAGACATAAGTCCTCCTAGCTGTGGGAAGAGAAGGTTTGAGGCCAGGGGTTATTAGGACATTGGAAGATGGGAAAAATGATGAGAAGAGGGTATCCCAGGCTCTGCTGGTGTCTGACTTCTTTGATCCAAACTGCATTTACCTAAACACAGCTCTTATTATTGGGTTTACAAATCCCCTGAAGGCTCTGAGTGAGCCTTCTATTCCACGGAGTGATTGCCCGAATAATCACCCACTCCTCCCGGAAACTGTCCACACCCTAACCCCAGAACCTGTGAATCTAAAAGCTTATGAAAAGGAAACTTGTGTATGTGATTAACTTAGGCCTCTGGAGAGGAGACGGTCCTTCACTATCTGGGTGAGTCAAACATACAGGATTCTTACAAAAGGAAGGCAAGGAGAACAAAGTCATTAAAAGGAGACCATTGCATATATATAGCTCCTCTTTATTCCTGAATGCCATGAATTTGCTCACAAACTAAGCTTTATCTTTAACCTCGAAACCAGCACTCATTTGCTTTCATAGCTGTTCGGTGCACGCACAAGAAGGTGAAAATTTTAGTTCATCGAGGTTCATGTTCCCAGCTGAGGTTGAACCAGCTGACACTCTGCCTTCTTGCTTTAGCTCCATGGTAAACAAGTGTCCTTTTCAAGGACTACTTAGGTTCATATTGTTTGCATTTTTGTTCTCGACCATGGTAATTTCCCGAAATGCAGTGCTGGAGGAGTCTGGTGTTCCAAAGTACAGAAATGTGATGCGCCCTGTAGAGAAAAGTAAGTGCGTTAGAGAAACTTAACTTAGACTTGAGATCCAGCATCGACCATGAGCTCAGTGTCAGGGAAGCAACAATAAATATTAAGTAAAGTGTCTCTAGACAGAAACACAGGTAAAGCAAGGTTGTCTGTTGACTTCATGACAAAAATACCATGACCAGTGGCTTGCAGAAACAACCCTGAGCTCCTCTTGGAGCAGTGATTCGGTATTTGCTCAAAGAGTTTTGCCCTAGAGTAAATTATAGGACTTTATGGCGGTGGTTTAACATGGGGACGCTTACCCTGACAGCCACTTCCTCCTTCTTCCCCATAACAACTTCCTCCTTTCTTTCCCAGTGCACAAAAAAAATTCCAGTCAGCTCCTCACGTGTCATCAATGCCCGCCCCAAGCACCACATCGGGTCAAAGGTCACATATGCCCCACACTCCCATATCTGGGCAGAGGAGGAAGCCACACCATTGCTGGTTATGGGCTCCTCTCCACATCCTTTAAATAAAAAGGCCACTTTTACTTTTTTCTTATACTCTGCTTCTCTATTGTGCCAGCAAACTCTAACATTTGCTAATTCAGTGTTCGAGATAACTTTATAGAACACTGCTGTGAAGAGCAAGAATTGATTATAATCTCTTAAATTCCAACCTTGTCCTAAGACATAACTTTCAATAAAACCACATAGCAGGAGGCTGAGGCAGGAGGATCATCGCAAGTTCAAGACCAGGCTGGGCTGCAAAGTGAGCTCAAGGCCAGCATGAACTGCATAGTGAGACCCTGTCTCAAAAAGACAGAGAAAAAAGTGGTCCATGATTTCAACTGACCAAACTATCACTTCCCACAGCATCCCTGCTGCCCCTCCTTCCTACTCAAGTCTGCCACTTTGATGCAAATCAAGACCTTTCCTTTTGGAAAGGAAGGTTTGCAATAGAAATTCACACATTTAACCAAACCACAGGCTCCACTCTCTGGGGTCCACATGTTTTAGGAAAACATCTTTTTCATCCATTTGAAAACTTGAAAGCTACAGTTCACCTGTTCCGTAGTATTGCTATGGCATGGGCAGATGAAAACCACACAACCTCCCCATCCCGGACTGGAGAGGAGGGTAGCCCTTGGCTGTCTTTAAATGAGCTTTTTCACGGCAGTTTCAAAACTTTTCAAAACTATCTTTGCAGACTCAAGGGAACAGCTATAGGAGCCAGAGCTGTTTCTTACTCCCTCTGGTCCCAGATATGTGACATGAAGGAGAAGACTGCGACAAAGAGAGCCAGGCACAAGCATGAAGTCCAAGTCCACTGAGAGATGGGGTCTAGAAAGCTATGGGCCATGGAGGAAAATGTGATTTTGCCTCCTTGTGGTTTTCAGCTGTTTCTAACAGTTACTGTACATTCTTGGAGTGAGAGAGCCAGAGAGGAAGAGAGGAAGAGCGAACAGGAGGCACCTGGACAGCGAGAGAGGGAGGGAGCAGTCCCATGGTTTTGTGACCCATTCTGCACCACGTACTGGAAAGCATGAAGGAGGAAGAGGCCTGACACAGGGTGTGCAGAAACAAATGGAGAAGACCTGGGAAAAAGCGCTCACCCTGGGCTGCCCTGTGGGCCCCAGAGTGTCAAAAGCCACCTCCCACTGTCCCGTCTGAGTTCCCCAGGTACCCTCATAGGCGGAGCCTCTTAGCACCAAGGAAAGTAGGACCAGGAGGCAAAAGGGGGATGGTGGTGAGGCAAAGCCTTGGGGTAAGAAGAGGAGTTTATATCAAGGTGAGCGGGGGTCCCCCAAAGGCAGGAGCAAGATACACATGTCTGCACCCATTCCCTCCTTTCCATCTAGAATAGAAGTCAGCAGAGTAGAACAAGGGGGGAATCTTGTAAGAACAAACAGCTAACTAGAGAATACAGCCAAGTGGTTTGGCTGCAAGATCCAGGCACAAAAGTCAATAGCAAACTTGACGACTTGGCCAAGGCGAAGTTTTGAAGAAGGGAGTTATTCTACCAGATAGCAGTATTTATCATAAACTATAGTAACTAAAGCAGTGAGCTATTTAGGGAAGCACAGGTAAAGAAAGCCCAGATACAGACATATGCATATGTGAGGACTAAAAACCAGGTTTTCTCCAAAACATGAAAATCCAGATTCAAGCCTCACAGAAGGCTGGTTTCTGTTCCAGCAGCACCACAGACCAGTGACGGTGACCTCATTCAGACCTGTGAGATGGAGCTCTGCTTTGGGACTCCATCTCTGGGCTCTGTCCTGCAGCTCCCCAGTCTATTCCCCACCTTCCCTCCTGCCAGCCTGTCTCCCTGCTACCTCAGCAAACAAATCCCACCCAGTCATGACCTTTGCTGCCTTTTCTCTTTGTCCATATGCCAGTCAGTGTTTTCGTAAGACATGAATTCAACTTTGCCAGTCCGAATGAGACCTGAGTGGAGGTGCTACTTATACCAGCATGGCTGGGGTTCAGGGGGCCTACGAGGGGTGCCCTGGTTCCCAGACACCACAGCATTCTGCCCTCGGGGCTGAGGGTGGGGAGAGAGAGGAGCCAGGAGCCCGGAAGGAGGGGCCCTCCTGGAGGGACGGAGCTCCCTGCAAAGGCGCAGGAGGCTAGGGAGGAGGGTAGTCAGTCCTCTCCTCCATCTGCCTCCAGTCTCAGGTCCCACCCATCGTCAAGCGCAGCCGGAATCTAGTGGCAGGGGAGCCTGCCACGTGCCACCCACAGGTCGCCCTCTTGGGCACAGAGGAGGGCGGAGAACACATCCACATCCACAGGCTGTGAGGTGCAAACAGAACAAGCCCCTGAGATGTGCAGGCACTTAATTCTTCTGCAAGGGCTTAGCTTTGGCCTGATGCAGCCCTTTGACCTCCCGACAGGGGTTCCTGAGGTCCTTCGTGACTTGTCTGCTTGGCAGCGTGGCTTCTGTGGTGCCACTGCTATGCCAGCCATTCAGCTGTGAGTGGGGGCAACTGACTTCCTTGCATCCCTAGGAGTCAGGGTCAGAGACCAGGGACACTCAGCACTTCCTGTATGCCAGGAGTCACTGGGCACAATGGAAAAGGCCAGTGAGAGCCAGTCTCCACTCAGGGAGCTCCCCATGGAGATGCAGGCAGGCAGGCCAGAGGCAGACGGAGGAACGTGGGATGAAAAGCCCAAGGCAGCCCCTTGCTAGGGACAGTGGAGGGACATGGTCCCTCCTCTCATCCCAGGGGTACCCAGCAAGCAGCAGAAGGGCCCAGGCAGCCCTGACAGGCAGGGCCACAGCCACCGCCATGGCAGTGCCCATTGGTACCCACGTGGCTCGTTCCGTCCCTGTAGGGCAGATTCCTGCCCTCGCAGCACATGCGATTATCCTGCCCTTGATACGTGGACCTGCTTCTCAGGGTCTTAGTTCCTTCCTCTTTTTTTACAAGTTTATTTATGTCATTCTCATCACTTCTTGTTTTCACATAGTCCCAACTTCATGTTCATTGCCAATTTAGTGACTTTTAAAAATATGGTTGCCATAACAACCTTTGCAAAACTCACAGGCTGGCTGCATTATTTAGCAGTTGGCAGGTCCCCTCTTGGAAAGACATCCGTGTGAAAGGGGGTGAGCACTGAGACTCAAGCACCAGAACCAACAGGCTCATGTCAGGAACACGCATTCACTCATAGGCCCCTCACATTGTCGCCTTGAGGTGGGAGCTGCTGTTGGCTCCATTTTACAGATAAGGAAACCGAGGCTCAGAGAGCTGCAGTAATTCACCCGGTCATACTGCCATTAAGGGTCAGAAATAGGATTTGTGAATACTCAGATATAGAGATCGGAAGAGTAGTTACCAGGAGAGGGAGAAGGGAGAGACGGGGTGCCGTAGCTCAGAGGGACAAACTTGTAGCAATGTTGACGTGAATAAACTATAGGCATAATGGGTAATAAGGTGACTACAGGTAATATTGTATTGTATCCTGAGAATTTGTGAAGAGAGTAGATTTTATGTGTGCATTCACTACACACACACACACACACAGAGGTAACCAGGGGAGGAGAGGCTATGTTATATATACTATGTTAATTTGCTTGACTATAATAATCATTTCGATATATATAATTTTCTATACCTTAAATATATACAAGTTACAGGAAAAAAAGGAAATGGAACATGACCGTGGATCTCAGTCTGAAACAGATATTCTAGCCCCCTGAATTTAGTCTCTCATGTCAGTCATCACAAAGACTTCCAAGTGAAGACTCAAATATTGGAGATTATGACGCTGATTCCAAGGCATCCCTCTCCCGCCATGGGAATCCGGTGCTTTCTCTAAGTTACCATCCTGTTCCGGGGCGTGGAGGGTGGCAGCCGACTCCCCGCATTCCCAAGGACTTGAGCTGCTGGCTGCAATGTCTTCTTGGGGCTCAAACACGGGGTTGGCCCACTCTCAGAACCTGACCCTGAGACAAGGGTTCAGGTGTGAGTGGTCAACCATGGAACAATAAATTCCTTAACGAATTAGATATTCACTAAATCAGGAGAAGCCTGTAAGCAAGCGGAGGAGGCAGGATGTAGAAGGGGAGGCAGCCATGCACGGAGGCACGGCAGGTGCAGCCCCTGGGCTCAGCCTGATGGGGGCGGGGTGGGGGGCTCCGGAGTACAAACTGCACAGCCAGCGTCGCTGGCCTCCCGTACTTCCTCACCTGTTCTGGGCTAGGAAGGGAGGAGTTTGTGAAAAGGGCCGGAAACTCATAGCCCTCCCTGGTTTGCTGTTGGGCAAGCTGGCTCCACCACCCTAAATAACCTTCCAAAAGATGCAGATGCCAGTGTTAGGGGTAAAGCACACAGAGCTGGGCTCTACGCTGAGCACTAATAAAGGGGTCCCTGGAAACCAAAGTGGCACAGCTCCCGTGGCCCCTGATGCTGTGGTCTGAATATGTCCCCAAAATTCATATGTTGAGGCTTAATCCCCAGTGCAGTGCTACCTAGGGGTGGGGCCTTTGGGAAGTGATGAAGTGCTGATGGTGGAGCTCCCTGGGTGGGATGAAGGCCTCCAGCACAGGGTTGCGGAGCGGGTTTGCCCCCAGGATGCTGCGCCTGTGCTCTTCTGCTCCTCTTCTCTTCCCTTCCACCACATGGGCTGCAGTGTTCAAGGCGCCATCTTGAAGGCAGACTCTGGACCTGTTGGCACTTTGATCTTAGACTTGCCAACCTCCGGGACTGTGAGGAGTGAATTTCTATTGTGTACAAATTTCCCAATCTCTGGTATGTTATTATAGCAGCACAAGCAGGCTAAGACAATGGTCCATATCAGCATCTCTCTAAAAACCAAGAGCCAAAACCGTTCTGCTTCAGAGCAGCTGCCCTTCCAGGCAGTCCTTTGTCACCCAGCCCTGGTGTGAACTTCATTCAGTCCCTCTCAGTTAGTTCTCTGTCTCTGTCCTGCAAAATGTCCCTAATCCTAGGGTTAGGTACACAAGCAACACGTGATAGACGTGGGTTTTCTCTCCTGTTGCTGCAGCTATTGTTCCAGCTTCCCCTCAGATGCTGTGTAGCTCTTCCGCTCCTCCTTGCTCTGTTCTAGAACAAGACTGAATGAATGAATAGCCAGGAGTAGCCTCCTAGACGGGGCTAGCGACCTGAGCCCCAGAACCAGGCCCCCTGTGACTGAGTCTTTTCAAGCTCAACTCAACAGCCAGCCATTGTGTCTTTGTTCCCTTCTGCCAGGCGGCTGCATCCCAGCAACCGCAAAAAGAACTTTTGTTTCCTTCAGAGGGTGAGAAGAGATGAATTGGGTCGGGTCATTCTGGGCACGGCGAACTGAAACAGAAGTGGGGAGGGCCCCTCACTTTTCCTTCAGCCCCCACTGCCACTGTCAGCACAAGAGTTGCTTCCAAGCTGCAAAATCAAAAAAACATGGCGGCCCTTTATGAGCCATTTCCTGCATTACCTTGGGCTGTGCAGATGTACACACACACACACACACACACATGCACACGTGTGCATGCACACACACACACACACATGCAGAGTTTTGAGGGGGTGCAGAGTGGACACTGGACCAAATACTCCTGTCCTGGTTGTCTCTAAAGCTAAACCCAGTTGCAATGTGTAAAGGCTCCTCAGAATCCCCAACCCTCTTATCTCCTGAGTAGGAAAACCTCGCTCAGGCTACAGAACCTGCTGCTGGCAGACTGTGGTGCAGAACCAAGTCTCCTGTCCTCCCTCCAGGGGCTGCACAGTGAGGAAGGCTGCGGCTCCCACTGCCCCACAGCAGCAAGGTGAGCAGAGGCAAAACAGGCAGCTGGCCCTCACCCGCTAGAGTTATGTGGTGATGGCCAGGGGGAGATGCTTCTTGGAAACCCAAGAGCTGAGACTCAGTCTTTCTTAGGCCAAGGAGAGCCTTTCCTGTGTTTGGCTGCAAGACTGACAAATTAAAATACAGGACACCCGGCTCAATTTGAATTTCAGGTAAACAAGCAGTGTTTGGAGCAATATGTTCAAACATTGCAACTCTGCCTAATAATTCAATCTCAAATTCCCAGAATTGGAGACTGGATGACACTGTCACTGCCACAGACCCTTTCTGATTTCCCTGGGGGAGTTCCAGAAACTCTACCATAATGAGGCCCTGACCTGTTTTCCAGGTTCAGTCTGAAGCCAACAGAGCACAAGAGAGCAACTGAGGAAGCAGAGTAGTCAGAAAATACAGGTTCCAAAGCAGCTGGCCCATGCCACACACTGCCGTCTGAATTTCTGAGAAAATCGGACAGAGACTTGGCATGTAGCACAGTCTGCTCATTTTGAAAGTCCTCGAGGAAATGTCCTGCCAAGCAGATTACCTGAAAGTAGGCAGGTGCTCAATACACATTTCTGGTAAAAAGAGAGGATGAGTGGGCAAGTGAGGGCCCCAGTAGGGCATCAGGAATCCTGACCTCCAAGGGACAGCTGCTTACCTAGTACAAATCCCCCGTCTTCTCTCCCAGCTGAGGTCTGACCCAGCCATCAGAGGTCAGCAGATTCCCCTCCTCTTGCAAGAGCCAAGCAAGCTTCTGCATGTCAATGGCTTCCATTCCTTACTCACAGAAGACACCAAGATACATAGCAAGAATCAATCCGGCAGCGAATGAATGAACGCATGAATGATCTGACCAGAGGACCTCAGGAGTCCAAGAAACCAGCAGCTCTCTGTGATGTGGACAATAACAGGAATTTCTCCATCCATTCCTCCAAATTAAATACGTTGAGATTGCTGAGGTCCAAACAAGAAATAACTTCATTTGTCCATCTGTTTTTTTCTTCAGAACTTCTCTGCCTTACCCCTAGGTAACATCGGAGACAACTCAGTCACTTTCAACCATAAACACAATCTCATTCTAACATCTTTTTCATTTTTAGCTGTTAGGAAGTAAATCAAGCCAGTCCAAATGAATATTCCAGCCTCATAGGCAACCCATCAACTTTCCTTCTGCTCCTCCTTCCCCTGTGACTCAAGGCCTCAGGGCTGCAGGGCACTGTGAGCTCTTCTTCCTTTCACCCCTTTCTTCCTCTGGGACACTGCCCGAGCAGGAGGGCCAGGGAAGCTACGGCAGACTGGAGAAACTGCCAGCATATGGCCGGCTGTCAGCCTGACGCCCGGGACCTGTGGATCTGCAGAACACGCCAGACGGTGCGATTCTTTGCGGTGAGCAATGTCATCCTCGCATAACCTCCTGTGTCCCACTCTTTTCTGATTCTTGTCCCACTGTCCCCTCCCAAACCCTTTTGCTGCTGGGTCCCCTTACCCCTTGGGCATTGCTCTCATCCAGACCACTTCAACCTGGGCACCCCACACAGTATCCACTCACCACCACCAAATGCAGAGAATATTCCCCCTGCCACCCCAGAAAGCCCCCAGTAACATTCTTCCTTTAGCACCAGCTGGTGAAATGTGGGCTCCAGACCTCATTTCACATAAATGCAACAGGCCCAAAGTCCCCAAATAATTCCCATCTTCCTCTTTTGTGGGGCTACACCAATATGGGACCACAGGATTGATTCTGCAGCTCAGCACTGAGAGGCCGGTAGAAGAGGTTATGGAGAAAAGAAACACTACAGTAACCCCACTAGGCTGTGCTCTTTCCCAGTGACTTTCCTGTAACCATTTCAAATACACTCTTTTCACAAAGACTCGGGTAGGAGAAGGCGTTGATGGCCACTGAACCTGTTCTAATATTTTCTGGTAAGTCTGGCATAGCTTTGTCTAGCACCTCCCCTT
>PVJX010019008.1:0-35561 GCA_004027295.1 Dolichotis patagonum
TTTGATCAATCAAACGTTTATTTTATAGTAAAACCATAAGAGGGTAGATCTGCAAATCTTCAAAGTCAAATTTAAATTGTGAGAAGGAAATAGACTATGTTCATGAGTGAGGGGAGGAGATCTGACAGAAGAGCAGGCCGCAGACAAAGCCACAGAGCACGGAGGAGGAGAGAGGAAAGCTGCCCAGCCAGCTCCAGGGTCGCCTGCACCCCTACCTTTCCTGACTTGAACACGCAGGGCCCCGACGTGTGCCGATTCCTGGAGCTCCCGCCAACCACAGCTTCCCGACCTGTGCTCGCTGACTCCCGCTGGGCGCTGAGAGATGGACTCCTGGTGTCTGCACACAGGACAGCAGTGTCCCAGTAAACGGCTGTTCTGTTCTGCATTCAAGTAACAGAACGATTTGATATCCTGTTGCTTCTCCAGGTGGAAATCATACTGATATATGTCGAGGTATTCATGATCCGAATCTGAATGTAGTGAGAGAATTGAAGAGATCAGATTAGAGAGGTTCCCACCTTTAATCAGTTCTGCTTGGTTTATAGTTTCTTACAGTAATTTTGTGAAATGAAGGATCAACCTTTTTGCTTAAATACTGGCATATCACAATGCCATGCTCTATTTCCTGATAACACTGCAGAACTACTTTAAAACCTATGTATACTGGTTATGAAAAGGATCAAATGAATATTGCAATGTATTTAAAAACTACCATCTTAGTAGTGTTATTAAATGATATAAAGCTTATAAAATTAAATGCTCAAGTCAGTGAGTGTTAAAAAAACCAAATATTTATCTTGCACACACACACACACACACACACACACACACACACACATATAGTTATATGTGTATACTTGCATGCATATAATCTTTTCCTTTCTTCCATTTCTCCTTCCCCCTCTGATAATTTGTCAAAAAGAACAGTTTATACTGTCATTTTTTGATCATTTTATGCCTAGATCTTGTAACCTGAACTATTTCCAAGACAACAATATGCAATATATTAATTACTTTTTTCAAAATTCTGTATTATTTCTCTTTTTTTGGAACTGTATTGTTTCTATCCTTTTTTCTGTTTTGCTTTTTTTAAAATAAAAAAAACCACACATATAAGAATAGATGTATATCTCTCATGCTTTAAAGTCTAATATAACTGTACCTTCTCTTTCACTAAAATGGAGTAAAATATATATTTTATGGAGTAAACATATATTAATAATTAAAAATCTTTGAAAACTTCAAGTGTAAATAATTAGTCAAAACACAAAATCCATCAATTAATTAATTTTGATAATAAAATTGACATATCTAAACATAGTAGCCTTTTCTTAAATAAAAAGGCAGCATATATTAACTCTAAGTGCCATTAATTTTGAACATAATAAATATGTACACTGTTGGAACTTAGGGTGCTGAGCCAACCAGCAACCAGCCTGCCGCCCTGGTAAGTGACTGTGGTCTGGCAAGCCGCGGCTACCCCAGAGCCAGGAAATAAGAAGCAAGAGCATTTCCTGAGATCCACACCGTGTTGGAACTTAGGGTGCTGAGCCAACCAGCAACCAGCCTGCTGCCTACTGGGGCGCGGGCTTAGAATCAAACATACCACATGTCTCCCTTCCCCACCATTAACAATTGGGATCCAGAGATCTGGGTATCTCTTAGTAGATGGCCATATTTGGTACAGCAAGTGGGGGGAGTTTCCTTCTACTATCTCTGAAGGCAGATATTTTTATTGCTGTTTGCTTTGTCCTGATTAACAGTTTTGCTCTATTCAATACTCTGTGTTGATGTGTTCTATAATGTTTGTATTTCTTTTTATTTTGCTGTACCTAGTAGAAGAACAACTATTGTGAAGACAACGAGATATACAATGTTGCCTATTATTGCTGTCCTGGTGACCTGCTGTGATGTTCTGTGCTAGTTTCACTGCGCTGTCTCAATTGGCTTTATTCCATCCTGTTTTGTTGTATATTACTACCTCCAAGTTAATAAAAATTAAATAAAAATAAAACAAGAGAACATGAGAAAATAAGGTAACAGAATATCTCCAAAAACTCCCAGCTCTACCAAAGCTGATCCATGTGACATGAATGACGAGAAACTCAAAAACAAAACAACAGAATTATATAAGGTGATTAAAAAGGAAGTAACAACAACAAAACAGATCAATAAGGTACTGAGAAAGCTGAAACATAATATAACTAAACAGATAATGTACTTAAAAAGCAAAAGGAGGAAAAAAAATGCTCTAAAGGATATAACTGCATGTATGTTTAAGTGTGTGGGATTGATAACCATATTACCTCGTTTTTGTTGGATCATTGAACAGAACTGTTTGCAGCTTCACTGTTTGTTCACTTTGTATGCCATAATTTTGTAACATGAACAGCTATTTCTGGGAGGACAGTATGTGGTTTGTCAACTAGTTATGTTTTGTTTTTTGAGATTCTGTATTGTTTCTACCCTTTTTTCTGTATTGCTTTTTTCTCTTTAAATAAAATTTTAAAAAAATTAAATAAATATGCACACTAATCCCCACATAAAATACCATTACCTCAATAGTCTGTTACTTTGACTCTAAAAACATCTGTAGATTTTAAATCCCCATGACTTCAATTAAAGTATAAGGAAGTGGACTCAGAAGGCAAAGGCAAAGTGAGCGTCATTTGTTGCAGGCCATGTGTCTTAGTTTTGAATGTTTACCAAAGACCTCTTGACTTGAGAATTCATTGATAAAACTGCACATGACTTTTAGGAGTGCTACCACTAGCTTTGTAAGTGAGAGCAAGAGGGGTGGAAGTGAGGGAAGAGGCATGGGACAAAGAGGAAATGAGATGTATGCTTTACATTGACAAATTCCCTATGGTGACTGTGATCCTAAATTATACTGATGAACTTAGTAACAAAAGCAAGAAGAGTAGAAAAACTCCACTAGAGTTGCCACACTATATTTGCTGAACAAGATGTATTTGAGAAGCACAGTATAGGTTTAAATAAATGTAAATTTTATTAAATGAAGGATGCATTGCCATTAATCATTTTCAAAACACTTTCACAGTGAAAGAACTTACCCATTGCTATTGCTACATTCTGAAGCACTCTCAGAAATCCTACTAGGTGAGTGACTTTTGTTGCATGAGTGTAGTTCCCGTGACGTCTTCAGTCACTGAGGAGGTTTACATTGCAAGGTAATTTTGACTTTGGGAAACAACCAAGGTGACAGATCCTGTAGGAAAGGTGGATATCACTTCCACAGAGCTTTTATGACCCTGCCTTCCTATTGCGTGGAGTTGACAGCAGCAGTCATCAATTTTGATCATGTACTGGCAAAAGGAGAACCTGAGAACTGCCTCTCAGAGAAGCAAGGACAATTACATCAGTGTCAGAAGAGGATGCTTTGAGGCTGATTAATGGCAATGTGTCTTACTGAAATAGATAAGTTTTATTTAAATTTTTACTGTGTTTTGCCAACTGCCCTTGTACATTCAGAAAAAATATACAAGTTTCATCATGGAGATAAAATAAAGGCTAGTTCTTCTATTTTACACTGATATGTTTTTTATCTAATAATAGACATTTAAAAAATATTACCATCACTTAACCATTGAATATATTCATGTATTTCACATGGATACTTCATTTAGAGAATAAAATATATACATCCACTTAAACTACTACAATCAGAAAATGATACCAGTATTCTATGGCATATTAGTATAAATGCTTGCAACTTGTGGGTATTACAATTTGTTTACCGATACTGAATGAAAGATTTGACATCACCTTTCTAATTCCCAGAAGAGCTACCGGGACCTCATGTGCAGGAACAATGTCACAGCGCCAACCGACCCCATGCTGCCGCAGTCTCCAGCCTGCCCGAGCTGCAGCTCCCCCTCTTCTGGATCTTCCTCCTCATCTACGTTTTCACACTGGTGGGCAAACCTGGGCATGATCGTTCTGACCAAGCTAGATGCCCACTTACACACCCCGATGTACTTCTTCATCAGACACCTGGCTTACGCGGATCTGGGTGATGCCACCGTCATTTATCCCAAAATGCTGCTACATTTTGTGATGGGTCACAATAACATACCATATCATGCTTGTGCCATGCAGATGGCCTTCTTTTTTAAATTTTTTTTTAATTTTGAAGGTAGTAGAAATACAGCAGAACAAGACAGAACAAAGCCAATTGAGACAGTGCAGTGACTTTGGTACAGAACTTCACAGTAGGTTATCGGGACAATAGTAATAGGTTCCATAGTATATCTCATTATAGTCACAACGGTTGTCTAGTCAATTAAGTATAGCAAAAGGCTTCTTCATTTTATTCATTGTCAGTGAGCTTTTCATCTTGTCAGCCATGGCCTATGACCACTACGTGGCCATCTACAACCCTCTGCTCTACAGCATCATCATGTCCCAGACCTGCTGCCATGTGCTGGTGGGCGTCCCTACCTCTACTGTACCATCCAGGCTCTTATGTTCACTTGTAAGATTATTACATCCTCATTCTGTACCTCTCTTCTCAGTCACTTCTTCTGTGATAATATTCCCATGTCACTTATGCTGTGCTCCAATGGAAGAGATATAGCATTGCTCATCAATCGATTTGCAATATTTTTGTGACATTCACGCTCCTGTTTGTTCTACTACTTTACCTGATGACTCTCTTAGCTATGTATCGAATGCATTCTGCAGAAGGAAGAACAAAAGCTTTCTCTACCTTTGCTTCTCACCTGACTGTGGTGGTGGTTTTCTTCGGGACTCTTTTCTTCATGTACATGCAGCCCAAATCTGCTGAGTCCTCTGCAACTGGTATTCTGTCCTCTGTGCTTTACACCCTAGTGGTCTCCATGCTGAACCCATTGATCTACAGCTTTCGAATCAAAGAAGTAAAAAGTGCCTTCTACTGGGTCTTTTGGAAAAATTTTACAGTTTGGAGTTAGTGTTTCTAATAAAGTGTTAGGCTAGAAACCTATCCTTTGTTAAAATGCAAAGTAAAACTCAACAAGCATTGTCAATAGACCACATTGCTAAATACCATGAATATATTTTTCACTTTGAAATATCTTTATAGAGAATTATAATATATGTTTTGATTAACCTTCACATTTTGATAATAATTAAATATCACTTCTTCCCCAACATTCCCTGGATTTTATTCAACATTTCTCCCTTTAGAAACTTTTATTCTTAAGATGAAAGTAAGTTTTATATTTTGAGTCAATAAACTATGTGATTGTTTTGCATTGATAGTTGTGAATTGCTTTTTCAGAACTATTTTATCTTGCCTTTTTCTTATAACATGGACTCTCAGGTTACAATCAAAATGTGAGTCTCTTGCATACACACAGCACATGCATGGATTCTATGTGGATCTTTGCTCAGGTAGAGTTATAAATTCTTAAAAGTCAGCTATGTAGTATTTTTGTTCAATATCCAGAATACTTAGTAGAAGTCTTACATGTAGAGCTGCTGAGACTAGGAAACAAGTCTGAAATTGCACAAATATATTAAATTTATACTTACTAGATTTTCAGAAAATCCATTCAAAAATGCAAAGAACATATTCTCATAATATGTATGATATATTATATCTAATCTCAAATTAAACCTCTAAATGTGCAGCAATTTGTACCCTGTTCATGAGATAACTATATCCTGAAATGAAATTAGTGACAGAACAAAGCAAGTTAGTGCTTTAAGAAAGACATTAGAGAGTGAAAAGAGAAGACTTTTGAGATGTGTTTAATATCCTGAAGGATTCAAGAGTAACATGATTCTATAGTAAACAAATGAAAGATGGGGAAAAGTAACTGGGACACCTAAAATAACACAACATTAATAGTATTTACTGAAGGTTTACAAAAGATTATTCCTAGAAAAAGCAGTGATGACAGCTTCAGCAAATCACACCACAGTCTCACCTCAGTGAATCCAATAGGGAGAGAAGACATGTAACCAAGAATACCGGTACAATTCCAGGAACTGTAGAACAAGGCAAGATTCCTAATATATTTTCAAATGTAGGTCCAATTGGGAGGAGAGACTGCACAGAAAAGAAAATATATGAAGTGATAGTCAGAAATTCTTTTTGAATTCATTTTTATACCAGATATTCTGGGCATGCAGTTGTAGATCTGAATACCCTGCATGTAGGAGGCTGAGGCAGGAAGAAAGCTGGCAGTTCAAGGCTGGATGAGATGAAACAGTGCTGTTATGTTTTGCGTGAGGTTTACTGGAAGACTCAGTTACATAGATATTGGGTAAAGAACTAATAAAAATAAAAATAATCTATATTTTTAATGAGTTCCTAAGGAAACAGTATTTTTTAATCAAAGCATGTAGTATTGTTTACAAGTATTCAAATTTTCATTTTGTAAATGTTCTTTGATTTTTCTACAAATAAAAGAAATAGTGCATGTTTGAAATATGATGTGAATGACATTGTTTTTAGCAGACTATGCTCAGTGGGATTTCACCAAAAATAAATCACCAGCAGCAGCCTCTCAGATCAAGAAACAATATCACTGATTGCACAGTGCAGAAAGCTCTGCCTCGTCAAAACTGTTGTGTTTTTTTCAGAAACAAAGGACTAGAAAAGTCTCTCATTTATTTAGCAATTAAACATTCATTTCATATCTTTCAGTTACCATTTGTGCTACCTCAGAAAACTGACACTATCTTAGTTTTTGCATTTTTCAACTCTGTCTCACATGAGCTAAATGATATGATCTTCATGCAGTGCTTACTCTGTATTTTATTGTGAAATATAAAAATCCTGATATTTAGTGATAATAGTGTCAGTGGTGTTGGAACTCTCCTAGTCACAGAGAGAAGTGGTGAGAAGGTTTATCCCAGCTTGACTCTGTGGGAGCAGTGAACCAGGCTGCTGAGTCTCTGAACTCTTCAAGGAACCATATCAGTAATTTCTTTTTTTTTTTTTTGCGGGGGGGGGGTCTCCCTAACCTTTTCTCATGGGAGAACATGCAAGGGTGTCATCAAAGGATGTTTAAATCTCTCAGATGATTCAGATATAATGAACTGAACAAATTAAGTGCTCTTTCCTCAGGGAATATCACCCATAGGGTGAGGAGCCTTAAATTCTTGCCCATACACAAAGGCAGAGTGATTGCAGAGAGAGAACTGTGATTTTGCTTTTGGGGTGAGTAAGAATTACCAGGACTTCTGAAGCTCACTTGGGTTTGATTAATCTTCCTTTCAAAATCTTTGAATTTTGATTGTAGACACTCATGGTCAGCGACCCCAGATACCTTGAAATGCACTGCACAATACAGTATCACCCTGTGAACTGTGGACTCTTGGAGTAGCGCTTTGCTTTTAGGTGTGACAGTCAAGGCATGAAACAAATGACCAACATCCATCATAGAGGACAGTTTCATGTGGCCTTCACATAATGCAAGAATCAAGGGAGATAAGAAATGAAAATAGTTCATCACTGATCACATCAGATACAATGAATACATGTAGGATTCCAAATGAAATACCAGACACTGCATTTTGTTTTATTTTGACATATATGACAGATATTACTTGTACAACATGCAATATTTTATCCTTTTGCTATTAATATATAATAACACTAGTTGTGAAAAATACTCCATGGTAACATTTCTATGGTGAAATTTCCTGATGTGTGAATTATAATCACTGCAGGGTGTCACATGCATCACCACACAGATATCTTATTCTCCATGTTTTCTACAGTGTTGCTCATTTCTGGCTCTCTTCAGGCAGTATACACAATGTGTGGGTAATCTGCATGTTGAACTTACAGAAATAAACAGATGGGTTTTTAAGAGTTTTGAAGTGGTGAAATAGTTATTGGTCCCAAACAATTGCTTAATCAATTGAGCCTGTGTAAAGAATAGAAAAACAATTCGTCTGCATACCTTTTGTATTGTGCCTGCCCTATTGGAAAGCCCAAATTCAATATTTAAATGTGTTCAAAGAGCTCCGAGGTATCCTTTTTCATACTATCAAGCTGCATAGGATATACTTTGCTATATTTTCACAGGGATGTAATATGAACATTAGAAATAGGTATAAACATCAAAAGGAAAGAGAGTATCATGCCTGCAAACGTATAGGCCCTTCACATTGTAAAGCTGGTGCTCAATTTCTGGATACTTTTGCTCAGTTAAATGCATCTTTTATTCTAGAGTCAGACCGTAAGATGGCAGGCTCCTTAACTTCCAAACTCAAAATTAGGATTTCAGGAAGAAGTAAATAATATTTCATCAGTGTGAGGAAGAGATCTGACAGGAGAACGCGTCTCCTCAGATGAAGTAGCCCCAGAGCACTCCGCGGAGGAGGAGAGAGGAAAACTGCCCAGCGAGCTCCAGAATCACCCGTGCCCGCTGCCTTTCCTGACTCAAAAATGCAAGTGGACACCGACGTGAGCCGAGCTGTGCCTGGTGACTCCATGCTGGGCGCCGAGAAATGGTTCCTTGATGTCTGTGCAGGCGGACAGCAGTGTCCCGGTGAACGGCTGTTCTGTTCTGCGTTCAAGTAACAGAGTGATTTGCTATCCTGTTCGTTCTCCAGGTGGAAATCATTGACACAGTTCCAGGTATTCATGAGGATTCTGAATGTGATAGGAGGAGAATTTATGAGATTAGTCTATAAAAGGGTCCCTACCTTTAATCTGTTCCGGTTGGTTTATGCCTTTCTTCCATTAATTCTCTACCACACTGATTTATGAGACTGCCTTTCTGTTGCATGAAATTGACAGCAGCTCTGGTCCTCTTTGATCACAGACCCCTAACGCACTGGTGAAATGGGACCCTCAGAGCTGCCTCTGAGGGGAGCAAAGACAGACACCTCTATGTGTTTGAACTAAAGGGGATGTTTTCAGGCTGATTAATGGCAGTGAGTCTTACTATAACAGATATGTATTAATCCACCTTTTAGTTTACTTTTCCATCAACCTTTGTATCTTCAGAACAAAATACTTGTTCCATAGTGGAGATAAAATGAAGCTTAATTTTCAATATTTGCACTGATAGGGTTTGTTAATAGAGTGTTCCAAATATTACTGACTGTCAGTAAGTGGAATCATTCACATATTTCTAATGGACACTTCATTTAGAGAAAGAAAAAATATATTCCCTTTTAAAAGATTAGAATCAGAAAGTTTATTAGTATTCTATGACTGAGTAAAAGACTATTTGCATTCTGTGGGTGTTACAATTTGTGAGCTGATTCTGAATGAAAGCTGTAACATCACCTTTTTCAATTCCCAGGAGAGATACTGGGACCTCATGGGCAGACACAATCTCACAGCACCAACTGACCTCATGCTGAGCGCGGTCTCCAGCCTGCCCGAGCTGCAGCTCCCCCTCTTCTGGATCTTTCTCCTCATTTATGTTTTCACACTGGTGGGCAACCTGGGCATGATTGTTCTGACCAAGCTGGATGCCCACTTACACACCCCGATGTACTTCTTCATCAGACACCTGGCCTACATGGATCTGGGCAATGCCACCGCCATTTATCCCAAAATGCTGCTCAATTTTGTGATGGGACAAAACACAATTTCCTATCCTGCTTGTGCCTTACAGATGGCCTTGTTTGTCGTGTTCATTGTGAGTGAGCTTTTCATCTTGCCAGCCATGGCCTATGATCGCTACGTGGCCATCTGCCACCCTCTGCTCTACAATGTCATCATGTCCCAGACCCGCTGCCATGTGCTAGTGGGCGTTCCCTACCTCTACTGTACCGTCCAGGCTCTTCTGTTCACTTGTAAGATTTTTACATCCTCATTCTGTACCTCTCTTCTCAGTCACTTCTACTGTGATAATATTTCTGTTTCCTTTATGCTGTGCTCAAATGGACAAGATATAGCATCATTAATCAACAGATTTGCAATATTTAATGTGACGTCCACGCTCCTGTTTGTACTATTATCTTACCTGATGATTCTCTTAGCTGTGTATCGAATGCATTCTGCAGAAGGAAGAACAAAAGCTTTCTCTACCTGTGCTTCTCACCTGACCGTGGTGGTGGTCTTCTATGGGACTATATTTTTCATGTACGTGCAGCCCAAATCTGCTGAGTCCTCTGCAATTGATATTTTGTCCTCTGTGCTTTATACTCTAGTGGTTCCCATGCTGAACCCCCTGATCTACAGCTTTCGAAACAAAGAAGTAAAAAATGCCTTCTACAGGGTCTTTGGGAAGAAGTTTAAAGTTTGTATGCAACATTGCTAATAGAAATGACCTAGAAAAATAGCATTTACTGAAAAGGCCATGTCATTTGACAAAATAAAACTAATAAGGCATTATGATTAAACAGCATTGCTAAATGACATGAATACATTTTAGCTCCACAGAACAGATTCACTATAACATATCTATCAATATATTAATATCCCAACACACACATTTAGATATTTATCAAATGTCACTTCTTCCCCAACATTCCTTGGCTTTTATTTGATATTTTCACATACTAAGACTTCTATATTTCCAATGAAAATGCATGTAACATTTTATGTAAATAAACTATGTGATTGTTTTGCACTGAAAATTGTGATTTGTTTTTCTACTACTTTATTGCTTATCTTCTTTTGTTTGTTTGCTTGGACTAATCTCAAACTACAGTTCCAAAAGGGTCCTTTGTGTGTGTGCTCTGAATATTTGGATCATGTATGAATTTTTGTTCAGGCAAAGATCTAAGTTCATAACTTCAGCATGTAGGACATTTTTGTTCAGTTGTACAATATCTAGTAAAGATCTTAGATGCGGCTCTGCTGAGGGTAGTTTTGAGGCTAGAAAAGTAGTCTAAATTGCACAATTACTTTAAATGTGAATTTCATGGTTTTTAGGAAAATACATCAAATAATAAGAAGTACATGTTCACAAAAAAATGTGTGATAGTCTGCACTGAATTCTAAATAACAGGCTTCTAGATAAGCAGCAATTTAAACTCTACTCATGAAATAATTAAACCATGAAGTGAAATTGGTGATAGAATAAGCAGGTAAGTACTTTACAAAAGCTCTGAGAGATGTGTTTACCATAATGAAAGGTTTATCCTAACTGTGATTGCTATGGGGAACAAATAATAAAACTAACTGGAAATCCTCTAAGTAACAATATGACATTGCAGTTAGTGTTTACTGAAAGATTATAACAGATCATTCATGTAAAAATAAGGGTGACACCTTCAACAAGTCATCCTAGAATCTTTAAATGAATCCATAGGGAAGGAAGATATTGAACCCAAATTATTAGTATACTCACAGTAGATAGTAAAAAAGAAACAAGATTCCTAACATATTTTTAATTGTAGGTCCAATTTTCAGGAAAGATTACACAAAACAAAAGAGAAAATCATAGCTAGAAATTCTTTCTGAATTTGTTTATTTAAAATATTTATATCAGATATCTGAATTCCCAGCACACAGAAGGCTGAGGCAGGGGATTTGGTGAGCCTTCAAGGCAAGCCAGGACTAAGCCATGAGTTTAGTGCTCTCCTTTAGCATTACTAGTAGATCCTGGCTCAAGAAAACACAAACCAGAGATATTAGGCAAATAACTTTAACTGAAGTAAGAGGAAGACTAAAATCTACATCATGATTGAGTTACTAAGGAAACATGAATCAATTTTTAATCTACTGTGGTTTTGTTCTACATTCCAATTTTTGATTTTTCTACATATGAATGGAAGAGTACACATTTGAAATATGAGATGAGTGACATTAACTTCAGCAGATTCTGTGCTCACCGCTATTCCACTGAACCTGCTTCAACAGCAGCAGCCACTTGGCGCAAGAAGTAGTACCACTGGTCACACATGGCAGCAAGCATTGCCTCATCAAAATTGCTATCTTTCAGAAAGAAAGGACTAGATAAGTATCTGTTTCACTTAGCAATTAAACATTAATTCCATATCTTTCAGTTACCATTTTTGTGACCTCAGAACTACACAATTCATCTTAGCTTTGTTTGTTTTTCAGCACTACCTCATGAGTGAACTAAATGACCTACGTTTCATTCAGTGCTTACTCTATGTCTTATTGTGAAATATAAATGATAGCAAGATTTCTGGGTGATAATAATGGTGTCATTTAAATTTCGTGGTGATGTTGGAACTCTCCCGGGTTACAGGGAAGTGGTGAGAAAGTTTCTCCCAGAGCTGCTGCCCTGTTTGACTCTATGAAAGTGGTGAACAGGGCCTTGAAGTCTCTGAAGCCTCCATGGAACTGTTCTGAGGATTTACACTGTTCCTTCCCTTTTGTGTCCCTGATATTTTCTCATGAGGAACACATGGGGGTGTCATAAAAGCAAAGTTTCAGTCTCTCTCAGATGAGTTAGATATAATAAACTGAATGAATGAAGTGCTCTTTCCTCAGGGAATATCACACATGTGATTAGGAGACTTAAATTCTTACCCATACACAAAGGCAGAGTGATTCTAGAGAAGCAAATCTGGTTCTGCTTTTGAGGTGAGTAAAAATCACCAAGACTTCTGATGCTCACCTGCATTCCAAAATCTTCCTTACCTCTGGAAGCTGACTGTGGACACTCATAGTCAGTGACACCTGATTCCTTTAAGTGCGCCAGAGAATGCAATGTCATCCTGTGAACTGTGGAATCTTGAGCAGTGTTTTGCTTTTATGTGTAAGAGTCAAAGCATTGAACAAATATCCCAGATTATTAGATTGGAAAGATTTTCATGTGACCTTCAGATAATGCAAGTATTAAGGGAGGCAGGAAATGAATGTAGCGTATCACTGATCAGGTCAAATGGAATTGAGTTAGTCTAGGATTGCAAAATAAAATACAAGGTACTGAGCTCTATTTGATTTTGAAAAATATGGCAGATATTTTCTTTACTATATGTACTTCCATGTATTCATGAGCTGATTCTGAATATGACAAGAGGAGAATCCAGGAATTTTGGCTTAAAAACTTCCCTGCCTTTAATTGGTTCTGCTTGATTGATAGTCTGCTTGTATCACTTCTGTGAAATGAAGAGCAACACTTTACCGAAGTTCTTTAGTGTCACTGGGCTATAGTTTAAAAACTCTTCATTTATGTTACAAAAATGATCAAATAATATTGGAATGTGTTTGAAAATTGACATCTTGCTCGAGTTATTTGATGATATAAAGCAGATCAAACAAAATGGTCAAAATCCACACATGTTGTCAAAAACCACCTATATGAGCAAGAACAACTTTATATCTTGTGTGTCTGAAGTCTAAAATCACTGAAGATTCCTATCACTAAAGTGAAGTAAAATTACCCACACAAGCTGTCCAGTGAATTGAAATATTTATTAAGAATGAAAAGAATTTAAGAATTTCGATTGTGAATAGTCAAAATATAAAATATATGAATTAGTAAATTCTGATGATGAATTTAACTAATCTTCTCATACCAGCAGGTACATTTTCTTATACCAGAGGGCAGCACATATCAATAATAGGTGTCACTGATTATGAATGTTACATATATGAACACTAGTCATCAAATAAGGTGTTACCTCAATTTTCCCTCACTCGAATTTTACAAGTGTCTGTAGGCATTCATGCACCATGACTTCAATTAAATCATGATGGGGTTTTACTCAGAATGCAAAAAAAGTGTCAGCATAATCAATTGACATTTGCATGTCTTATTTTGTAAGGTTTGACTAAGATACCTTGTTCTGTGAATTCATGGATAAAGCTCTACATGATTTTTAAAAGTACTAGTACTCCACTAGAGTTGTCAAACTCTAATACAACAAGGTGTGGTGTAGAAATGCAGGGTAAACAAATTTTACCAAATAAGGACAAAGTATCACTAATTGTTCCAAATCTCTATCCTTCACAGTGAAGGTATATATTCTATTTTACTGCCACTTTCAGAGGTGGTTTTAGAACTCCTCTTGTGTGAATATCTTCTGCTGCACTCTCACTGCTGCCTTGTTACCCTGAATTAACTGAGGTTTACATTTCAAGGTCCTTCTGACCTTGGAATAAGGCCAGAGCCTCCACTGTGACAGACCCAGGAAGAAGGGTGGGTATCACCTACCTCCGAATTTTTGTGAGTTGCCCTTTCATTTGCAAGGAGTTGACAGCAGCTTTCCTCAAGGTTTGATCACAGTTTCTTAATGCACTGGTGAGTGGGGCCTCTCAGAACTGCCTGAGAGTAGCAAGGACACTACTGTCTGTGTACATGAACTGAAGCAGATGTTTAAAGGCTGATTACTGACAGTGTGGCTCAATGTAATGCATAAGTTTCATTTCCACTTTTGCTCTATTCCCCACCATACATTCACTGTATGTGGAGAAAACAAATCCGATTCCATCATGGAAATGAAATAAAACCTGAAGCATCTATATTTACATGGATAGGGACTTACTAACAGTATAATGTTCCAAATTATAACTGATTTTTTTCAATGAGTAAAGTTATTCACATATTTTGCATGATTATTTTGAAATTGAGAAAGTTATAATGCTTTTTTAAACTATTAGAATAAGAATATTAGTATTCTATTGCTCAACATTACCAGTGTGGATGAGGGTTACAATTCATTTGCCATTCTGAACAGAAGGTGTAACATCTCCCTTTTCCTTCCCAGAAGAGCTACCGGGATCTCATGAGCAGTAACAATCTCACAGCGCCAACCGACCTCATCCTGACATGGTCTCCAGCCTGCCCGAGCTGCAGCTCCCCCTCTTCTGGATCTTCCTCCTCATCTACATTTTCACACTGGTGGGCAACCTGGGCATGATCGTTCTGACCAAGCTGGATGCCCACCTACAAACCACGATATACTTCTTCATCAGACACCTGGCCTACATGGATCTGGGCAATGTCACTGCCATTTATCCCAAAATGCTGCTCAATTTTGTGATGGGTCACAATACCATTTCCTATCCTGCTTGTATCATACAAATGGCTTTCTTCATTTTGTTCATTGTGAGTGAACTTTTCATCTTGTCAGCCATGGCCTATGACTGCTACATGGCAATTTACAGCCCTCTGCTCTGCAGCGTCATCATGTCCCAGACCCACTGCCCTGTGCTGGTGGGCATTCCCTACCTCTACTGTACCATCCAGGCTCTTCTGTTCACTTGTAAGATTTTAACATCCTCATTCTGTACCTCTCTTCTCAGTCACTTCTACTGTGATAATATTTCTGTTTCCTTTATGCTTAGCTCAAATGGACAAGATATAGCATCATTAATCAACAGATTTGCAATATTTAATGTGACACCCATGCTCCTGTTTGTACTATTATCTTACCTGATGATTCTTTTAGCTGTGTATCAAATGCATTCTGCAGAAGGAAGAGCAAAAGCTTTCTCTACCTGTGCTTCTCACCTGACCATGGTGGTAGTCTTTTATGGGACTCTATTCTTCATGTATGTGCAGCCAAGTCTGCTCAGTCCTCTAATACTGACAAATTGTCCTCCGTGTTCTACACTTTAGTGATCCCCATGCTAAACCCATTGATCTACAGTTTCAGGAACAAAGAAGTCAAAAATGCCTCTCACAGGGTCTTCATGAAGTTTAAAGTTTGTACTTACTGTTTCTTCTAGAATGCTAGGCCATTTAAACACGAGTTACTAAGTAGACAGTGTCATCTGACAGAGCATAACTGAAAAGGCCTTGTCATCTGACAGCTCTCATAAGTAGGAATGCATAATTTTATCTCCACAGGCAACATTCACAATTATATACCTGTATAGAAATTATATTATTGTCTATATATATTCATCTTAATTAAGCCCTCAAATTAAATTAATTAATTAATGAGGTACAGGAAATCAAACTCATGACCTTGTGCTTGCCAGGCAGGTACTGCACTCCCGAGATATATCCTAAGGAAACTTCAAAATTAAGTGTGAATTAAATATCACTTTTTCCCCAAATATCTCTGGATTTTATTCAATTTTACTTCTAAGAGAAGCTTATTCTTCAAATGAAAATGCATATTATTTCTAAGTCCATGACTTATGTTTTCCTTTTGCATTAATTGCTGTGGTTTAGTTGTTGACAACTGTCTTGTTAATCTGGTTTTGTGTGTACTTGTGTGTGTAGTGAATCTCAAACTACAGTTCAAAAAGTGGGTCTCCTGCATGTATCCAGCATATATGTGGATTCTATGAAGATTTCACTTGATTTCTTAAAATCCAGCATGTGGAGCACTTTTTTACTGTATCCTGGATCTCTACTAGTGATTTTTTTTGTATGTCAGAGTTTTTTAGGAAAATACATTGAAAAATGCTAAGAACACATTATCATCTAACCACAAATAATAGACCTCTAATTATGCAGCAACTTGAACTCTATCCAGGAGACCATTAAATCCTCAGATGAATCTGGCCATAGAATAAGCAGGTGAGTGCTTTAACACATCTCAGGTAGATGTGTTACTATCTCTAATGGTTTAACAGAGACATGATTTTTATAGGAAACAAAGTGAACACAGAATGAAACTACCTGGGACTCCTGAAGCTGACAATATAACAATAATGATAAATAGTTATTGAATGATTATTGCCTCAGATTATTCATGAAAAAGGAAAAGATGACATGTTCAGCAAGTCTCACTAGAGTCTTTCCTCAGTGAGTCCACTTGGAAAATAAGACACTGAACAAAAATTGTCAGTATAATCTCAGTAACTGGTGGAACATAAACAAGTTGCACAATATATCTTAAATTGGAGGTCCAACTGGGACAAGAGATGACAGAGCCAAAAGAATTGTGAGAAAATGATAGCCAGAAATTATTTCTGAATTTTTTTTTTCAAAATTCAACCATATATTCTCAGAGTGGTTGTATATATACAGAGTTTTTTTGGGGGGGATCAAACTCATGACCTTGCACTGCCAGATGGGTGCTGTGCCTCTGAGCTATATCTCTGGCTGATAGATATATAACAGCAACACTCAAGAGGCTGCAGCAGGAGGAATGTTGGGAGTTCAAGGTTAGATTAACCACATATTGAGCTCAGAGTCAGGGTGAAACTTACTGCAAAAATAGTTACACCAGAGATATGAGTTAAATAATTTAAATTACATTTAAAGAAAAAATATGCATATCATGATTGAGGTATTACATAAACATGAAATATTTTTTAATCAGATCTGGTTATTGTGTGCATTAAGACTCCTGGATTCATTATGTAAGGGGCCCGCAATTGTGAAACGTGAGATGACTGACACTGGTTTCGGTGGGTTGTGTGCTTGGTGGAATCGCACTCAACAGGATTCAGCACCGGCTGCATCGCAGCTCAAGGAATAAAATCACAGGATCACGCCACAGACCTTGCAGTAAAGTGCTGCTCACCCTAATCCTTAACCAAAGGATGAGGTCTGTCTCTCGCTCACTCAGAAGTGAAGCACTAATTCCATGTCTTTAGATTATTGTTCGTGTGGGCTCAGGAATGGTGCAGATATAGGCTGGCTTCATTTATTTTTTAACTGTGTGTCACGTGGATGAGTTACATGACACATTTTAGTTCAGTGGTAACTCTGTAATGTTTTACTGTGAAATAATAAAGATCAAGGAAAATTCCTGGCTGGGAATGATGCTGTCACTTCATATTTCATGGTGACGTTGGAACAGCTCTGGGACCCGGGGGAGGACTGGTGAGATAGTTTCTCCCAGCCCTGCTGTGCTGTTGCACTCCATGACAGTGGTGAACCAGGGCCTGCAGTCTCCAGGGTCTCCAAGAAACTCTTCCAAGTTGTTTGTTCCTTTCCTTGAGTTTCCCTGACACCTTCTCATGGGAGAACATATAAGGTGCCATCAAAGCAAATTTAAGTCTCAGAGATGATTTAGGCACAGTGAACTGAATGCACCAAGTACACCTTCTTTAGGGCAAATCACACACAGAGTGGGAAGCTTAGAATTCTCCCTACTTAAGCATAAAGGCAGAGTGATTCCAGAGAAAGAGCTCTGCAGCTTCTTTCAAGGTGAGTGAAAATTGACATGACATTTTTGTTTTGTTTTGTATTGTTTTTGTGATTTTTGTTTGTTTTGATTTTTTGAGACAGGATCTCACTCAGCAGTTCAGGCTGGACTTGAGCTCACTTTGTAGCCCAGGTTGGTCTCAAACTTGCAGTGATTTTCCTGTTTCAGCCTCCAGACTGCTGGGAATACAGGCTTATCATACCAGGCCTCACTGAATTGTCAGGGTTTTTGATGCTCACCTGTGTTTGATGACTCACTATAACTTTTGGGTTTTGCCTATAGTAGACACAATCAATGACATTAGACTCTTTGAACACATTACAAAATTCACCATCTTTTTATTTTTATTTTTATTTTTTGTACCAGGAATCAAACCAAGGACCTTGGGCTTGCCAGGCAGTTGCTATGCCACTGAGATAAATCCCTGGCCTCACCCCCCCCCCCCACCACTCCACTATCCCCTCCTTGGACTGCTATCTCTTGGAAGAGCATATGTTTTAGGTGTAGAACTCAATTCCCTGAAAACTTATCCTTAAGCAATGGAATGGGTGAGATTTTGTAGTGGCATTTAGCTAATGCAAGTCACAAGGGAGTTGAAAAAGGTTTAAAGTGCATCACTGAACTCATCAGTTAGAATCAAGACACTCAGTTCAATCTGATTTTCAGATATATGATGTTATATTTATTTTATTCATTGTTTCATAAAGTATCAATTTAATGTAAATATATCAGAATATTTAACAAAAAGTATTTTAAGGTAATAGTTCCCAGTAAATATTTCATAAAGTGCGAATAATTATTCATTAGTATGGCAAATACTAAAACATGCTGCTAGTTTAGTCCTTGATTGTTTTACCCACAATGTTGCTTCTGGCACTGTTTATACTGGATAATGCAGACTAGAATGTATAGAAATAAATAGAAGTTTTTAAGAGATATGAGGATAAGAAATCCCTGAAGTCCAAAGAATTCCTAACTAATATGAGCATACACATAAATAGAAATTCAGTCTCTCTTCATGTATTTTGGGTTTGGCCTGTGCTAGTAGACAGAATCAAGTGGAGACATATTACTCTGCATACAGAGAGGTATTATGAAGACCCCAGAGGTATTCTTTTTGATACAAGCAAGCTGGGCAAGGTGAAGGATTGTATGTATTTGGAGGGATTAAAATTGCATGCTAAAATGGACTTAGAATTAAATTTAAAAAACTGAAAAATTTTGGAGAAAATAGAAGTACTTTGTGGCCATAAGTTTGGGGCTGGATTTCTGTATTCCTTTATCCAATCAAATGCATCTTCTGTTCTACAGTAAAATCCTAAGATTGTGTTGGAGACCACTATGAAGCGGCTCTGAGCAGGATTTAAAATTAACTAACTGGCTTTCTATGTTTATCTGTGAGTCTGTCCTAGGCCTCGGCCCCTTGCCTGATGATGGGAGCTGATTTATAGTAAGTGAACCTCTATGAATCACTGGTCCTGGCTGAGGCCTGTAGTGGCCTGTGAGGCCAGAGATACCTCAAAGGCTAAGAAAAGGCCACAGCTGCAGACACTTGGCTCAAACATAAATTAAGTAGATAGAGACTGCAGCTGTAGCAATTATTCCTACAGTCTCACTCCTACCATGTCTTCATGATAAGACAGTTCTACTGAATTGACTTGATTCATTACTTGGAGACGTCCTTGAAGTGATTCCCAAGATCCTTCCAGCTCAATGCCTGCACTTTCCTCAGTTTCCCCACCCCTTGTTTTTGGACCTATTAAAAGTGGGCAGTTTAGCGAAGTCTTTGTCTTTGTCCTCAGAGTCTCCATCTCACCTAAAGGGTTTTGACCCTCCTGGAGCCCTAAAATCATACAACTTGTTGCATTTTATTTAAAGCTTCTCTGTACACTGGTTTGGGAGATCAGGAATCTAGGTCAGGACCCAATAAGATTGCAGGCCCATTTTTAAATTCAAATTTAAATTGTGAGAAGGAAATAGACCAGGGTTCATGAATGAGGGGACGAGATTTGACAAGAGCCCATGCAGATGAAGCAGCAGCAGAGCGCTCCATGGGGGAGGAGACAGGAAAGCTGCCCAGCCAGCTCCAGGGTCACCTGTGCCCCTGCTTTTCCTGATTGGGACATGCAGGGGCCCCCCTGACGTGAGCCCATTCCTGGAGCTCCCACCAACTGCAGCTTCCCAAGCTGTGCTTGCTGACTCTGCTGGGTTCCCAGAAATGGATCTCTGGTGTCTGTGCAGGCATCTGCGTCCCAGTGAAAACCATTCCCTTCTGCATTTGGGTAACAGATAAAGTTGATATCCTGTTCCTTCTCCAGGTAGAAATCAAACTGACACAGGTTAAGGGTTTTACTGAGCTAATATATTTTTTTTAATTTTAAAGAGAATAAAGCAAAAGAGAACAGAACAAAGCAGATCAGAACAGAACAACATAAGCAGCACAGAACTTTAAACAAGACAACTGGATATTATCAGTAGCTACCATAATGTCTCTTTTTTGCCATAGTCGACCCGCAATAGTTGACCATGGCTTCATATACAATAATATCAAACATAACAAAATAGTATAAAACCATTCAAAAGAATGAAAGAATTACAGGGCATTCTGAATCAAATAACAGAGAATGATCAATGGCTACTATAATATCTCATTTTCCATAAAAAATTTGTTTATGCTATCACATATATTAAGATCCCAATAAGACGCAACATGATAGAACTGATGGTGATAGAAGAATAGAAGCATGGTAGGACTTCAAAGAAAGACAATATTAAATCAGCAATGGCTGCCATAATGTTTTGTTTTCTTCAAAACAGCTGTTCATACCATCACACATAATAAAGTCAAACAAAACAGAATAAAACCATTCCAACTGATGAATGAAAACATTGAAAGACTTCAAAGCAATGAAATGGGGAATCATGATTACCATAAAATCTTATATACTCTTACCAACTCTCATAGTAGGGAGACTATACAGTATTTACACATGTGAGTTTGGTTTATTTCACTTATGAGTATAGTCTCAAGCTGCATTCATTTATTTAAAAATAACTCAATGTGATCATTCTTTATAGCTGAGTAGTACTCCATTGTATAAAAATACCACAACTTTTTTATCCATTCCTCAGTTGATGGGCATTTAGGTTGTTTCCAAGATCTGGCTATTACAAATTGTGCTGCTATAAACATGGGTGCACATATATCACTGTGGTATGGTTTGGAAGTCCCATTTGATTCAGCCATTCCACTTCTAGGCATATTCACTGAGCTAATATTGACTGTGACAGAAGGAGAATTCAAAAGATTAGGCCAAAAGACACAGGAGGATCTCTACTTTTAAATAATTCTGCTTTCTTTAACTGACTTCACACCTTAATGTTACTGAGGAGTAGCATATATTATTGAATATTTGAATATCACAGTGTCATACTCTACCCCATGGTAAAATTACAGAAATAATTTTAGAGCTTCTATATATGCTATGAAAATGTCCAAATAAAAATTTTTATTTAAATATAAATTTCTCTTTGTACTAGTGGTGTGTTCTGAAGCAAATTATATAAAATTAAGCATTAAAAAATAAGTGTATGTCAACATAACCTACTTTTTAGCAGGAACAGACCAACATTTTGTGTGCCTACATGTGCCCACTGATCACTAAATAAAATAACATTAACTCAAAATTCTGTTAATGTACTCTACAGATGTCTGCAAATGCTGACGCATCATGATTTGATTTAAAGTGTGAAAGAGGGGAACTCAAAATGTAAAGAGGAAGAGGGCTCAATTGACTTCAGTGTATACTATTTATTTCTGAAAGTTTAACAAAGATATGTCACTTTGTGAATTTGTTGCTAAAGCTCGACATGACTTTTAAAAATACTAAAACTCTCCTACAACTGGAGACCAGATTATAAGGAGAAGGCATGTTTGAAAAGTACAGTATGTTTACATAAAAGACAATTTTCAAAAGTAAATGACACGGGTATTAATCATTCTGAAAGCTTGGCACAGAAATCATTCCCCTCACTTGGCACAATTATCCCATTTTTCTTGCCACTTTCTGAAGCTGATCTGGAAATCTTATTTTGTGATTATCTTGGCACTATTGTGGCTACTTTGATGTCTTTAATAGATTCAGGACATTTACCTTGCATCATCACTTGGAGATTGAAAAAGAGCCTGAATTTGGCTGGTGAAAGATCCAGAGGTGGATGACGCCCACCATAGCTTTTATGAGGCTGACTTTCCAAGGGATGGTACTAGGTAGCAGGATTCATTCATTTTGATCACAAGTCCTTAAAGCCCTCAGGAAACACTACTACTAAAGAACTGCTACTGAAGGTACCACAAAAATGGTCAGTGTGCATGGGATGTAACTGGGGAGGTTTCAAGGCACATGTGCCTTACTGGAATAAGTATGCTTTATTTCATAATTTATTATAATTTTTCAAACTTCTAGTATATTAAGAAAAAGTGTGATTCGATTGTGTAGAAGTAAAGCCTAACATTTTTATGCTAGCATTTATAAGATTTTGCTAAGAATATTTACACTACACATTTGGAAGAAATGCTCAAGATTTTAATCTATATCACAGCAGGGCATGTGTTCACATGGACGCCTCATTGAAGAAACAAAAAATTTCATTCCTTATTTAACTTTTAGAATGAGAACGTAAAGTTAGTATTCAATTACTTTCCTGAATAAATATTTCTATTTTGTTCATGACGGGGATAATTTGTTTGGCAATTCTAAATGAGAGACATAACATCCCCTTTTCCTTCCCAGAAGAGCTACCGGGACCTCATGAGCAGACACAATCTCACAGCGCCAACCGACCCCATGCTGACGCTGCCTCCAGCCTGCCCGAGCTGCAGCTCCTCCTCTTCTGGATCTTCCTCCTCATCTACATTTTCACACTGGTGGGCAACCTGGGCATGATCGTTCTGACCAAGCTGGATACCCACTTACACACCCCGATGTACTTCATCAGACACTTGGCCTACATGGATCTGGGCGATGCCACCGCCATTTATCCCAAAATGCTGCTCAATTTTGTGATGGGACAAAATACCATTTCCTATTCTGCTTGTGCCACCCAGAGGGCCTTCATTATGCTCATTATCGGTGAACTTCTCATCTTGTCAGCCATGGCTTATGGCCGCTAGGTGGCGGTCTACAGCTCTATCTGCAACCCTCTGCTCTACAATGTCATCATGTCCCAGACCCGCTGCCATGTGCTGGCGGGCGTCCCTATCTCTACAGCACCTTTCAGGCTCTGATGATCACTAGGAAGATTTTTACATGGACTTGCTGTAGCTCTCGGGTCAGTTCTTTCTACTGCGATGATGGTCTTGTGTTACTCATGTTGTGTTCACGTGCACAAGATATCGAATTGCTGGTCATCTCATTCTCAGCATTCAATTTGATCTCCTCTCTTCTGGTGGTTCTTTTGTCCTATGTGCTGATCCTCTCAGCCACGTGTCAGATCAATTCTGCAAAGGGAGGAAGAAAGCCTCCTCCACGTGTGGGTCCCACCTGACAGTGGTGGTGGTCTTCTACGGGACTCTTCTCTTCATGCACGTGCAGCCCAAATCCACCTACACCTTTAAAACTGATAAACTGACCTCTGTCTGTTACACTTTAGTGATCCCGTGCTAAACCCTGTAATCTACAGCTTTAGGAACAAAGAAGTAAAAAGTGCCTTCCACAGGGTTATTGGAAATCCAGGTAAAAGGTGTTTTCAGTGTTTCATTGAGAATACCAGTCTAATAAACTAGGAAAAAGGCAAGCATGACAGCGCTGCAAATTAATATGAATATGTTTATTGGCTGCACAGGGAAAGCTCATTATTTTGTATATAGTCACTGCAATTAACCTGCAAATTATAAATGTCAATTAAGTATCATTTATCTTCCACAAACCATGGTTTTTATTAAATATTTTTCTTGTGGAGACATTTTTATTTCAATGAAATACCTTTACACTTTACACCAATAAACTGTGTGCTTATTTTTCATTTGTTGTTTTGATTTGATTTTTTGAAAGTTTTCTTCTTAGTATTGTTTTTATTGTCTACATTGCATCTAAAACTACAGTACAAAACAAGTAAATCTTCTGCAGACAGAACATATATAGATCTCTGCACTTTTGTTCAGGCAAACATTTGAGTTCTGAAAATCCAGCATGTATGATATCTTGGTTCATAATCTGGACCTCTAGTAAAAATCTTAAGAGGCAGGGCTACTTCAGGAAATTCTGGGGAAATCTGAAATTGCACAAACTTTTAAAAATGTTCAACATTTTAGGAAAATTAATTTAAAAATATAATGCATTAACATAAATACATTTGTAACATTTGTACTTTTGTACAAATTTATACAATACATTTGTATTTGTAACAAAATACAATAGATTAACATAAAATGCGCAATAATAATCCCAAATACTATAGCTATAAAAATCAGCACATTTAGACTCTATCCAAATAAATCTTGAAATGATATTGGTGATTGAATAAGCAGGCAAGTACTAGAAGATGTGTTTAATATACAGAGTGATTTAACAGGAATACAATTATTGTAGGGAACAACAAAACAGATTAATTGGTAATCCAGAAGATGACAATATATAGTAATCAATATTTATTAAATCTTAACATCAGATTACACATGGAAAAAACAAATATATTTCCTTCAACAGTACATGAAAGTCTCCCTAAAATGAAGACACTGACAAAATAATAAACTGAGCAAAAATCATCAAAATAATCTCAGTTACTGGTAGAACTAAATGTAGCTGCCTAATGTATGTTTAAATTTAGGTTCAACTGGGAAGAAAGGATTCATAGGGAAGAAAGAAAACTCTGAAGAAATGTTAGTCTCAGTTTGTAAAAATACTACTAATAATACCAGAGCTTGTGGATATGGTGGTGCCCATCTGTAATTACAGCACCCACGCAGCAGAGGCAGGAGCATTGCTGAGGTCAAGGTCGGCCAGGGATGCACAGGCATCTCAGGGCCAGCCTGAAATGCAGTGTGAGACCTTGTCTTACATAACAACAACAACAACAACAACAACAATAACAATAATAGCAAGAACAACAACAACCACCAGGGACAGGAAAGGTTAAGTAACTCCATTCTGGGTGAACAAGAAGAAAATTTCATCGAAGTGCCTCACCAACAAACTTCTGAAAACTAATGCTATGAAGATGTCCTTCAAAGCTGCCTGGTGTGAAAGATTCATTATGGACAAATGAAGGAATGATCTATCATTAATTTATTGACAGAAACAATAGAAGATGTGAGATGTGTTACATCATTCTATGTTTATATTCTTGACAAAATTTTACAACCAGGAAAAGTATTCTTGGATAACTGATGTTGAATTATCAAAAATTGCAGAATATTTTCCTAAAAGTCATTGTTTTACTTACTTATATTTTATAGGATGTGTTACATACTTAATATGTGCATAATATTATCTCATTAAAATTCTTATAAAGCATAATTATGATTTCCAGTGTTTAGTGACATTGAGTAAATTTTATTTAGTTAGATCAAGGAATGAAATGGTTTTCACACTCACTAATTACCCGAGAGGTACACTCTCTGGTAATTATGTTTAACTTTTAATTAGGTAAAAATGAGACTCATGGGTAAAATAAAACAATTATCCATACTATAATAACATGTTAAGATTAAAACAAGAGAGCTACAGCAGATTATCCACCAAGGTAAGTGGAAAACTTGAATTTTGAAAATGTCAACTTACAGACACCTTAAATTAGATCACAAGACAATTCAGGATCTTATGAACTCTAAGAGAGTTGCTTCCCTTTCCTTAGATTTTTGTTTGTAATAAAAAAGATGGACTTGCAAAACAAACTTTTTGTATATTCCCAAATAAACTATAGTTTTCATTACTTGTAAAACCATGGTTTTCAAATTAACTTCTGGCATCAGTAATTTATTTCAACAAGGATGGTTGTCTATCATTCTCTTCCTTGTACACTCTTCTCCTACCCCTCACTTTCTGGCCAGCCAGCATCTCCTTCCTAGAGAGGAGTTATGTTGTAGTGTTTATAAGCTTATAACCAAACATAGGAAGGAATGTTTCTGATTCCGCTACTTACCAACTGGATGGTGTTTGTTAAGGTATCCAACGCTCAGCACCATGTTTTCTTTGCCTTTTAAGTAGTGATATTACTAAAAACTGCCTTGCAAAGTATTGGCATGGAACACTTGAATTCACATCTGTAAAGTGGTTAGAAAATCAGCTAACACTAGACGAGTTCCTTCTGGTTCTGGATATTTATTTGTGGCTGGCTAATCTTACATAATTCTCTCCTGTGTTCACAAATCATCTGAATATGGATGTGTCAAATGCAGACTATTTATTAATTAAATTCTAAAGTTAACAGAGTATCTTCATTTCTGTATTGGGTAAACAAGATATATTTACAATGAAATATTGAGCCATAAATTTAACAGCCACAAGTTTACCTCAGTTATTATTCCACCAATTTTTGGAAAGTGTTCTCTCATCATTTTGCTTTAATATCTCCACCAAAATGATCACTTCAAGGTATCGGTTCCCTGTAAGGCAAGTTTCCATAGTGTTTAGTTGACGAGGAGTGCACCCATGTGTGATTTTTTACCTACTGGGAGCATGGGTATTTTTGAACTGTGAGATAAAGAAAATGCAATATTGCCATCTGCAGTTTTCTTTTCTAACTATGATTTAGAACTGGTCACTTTTAATTTTTGAGGCTGTACCTTGCTGGCCTTCCTCAAAATGAATTCAACTGAGGAGAGCAATAAAACCTTCTCCACCTGTACCAGCCACCTGATGGGCGGTGGCACTATATAGTACATTGCTGTCAGGCACCTGCAGCCCCAATCTGGCCACAATTTTTAGGTTGATAAAATGCAAGAGATGTTTTGCATCCTGCTGATCACAATGCTGAATCCATCAGTCTACAGCCTGAGGAACAAAGAAATAAAAGTTTGTGGAAAGAGGCCTTTTAGCAGGACATACCAATGCACATCTGTAACCCCAGCACTGCAGGATGCTGGGTTAGGTGTACATCGTAAGCTGAAGTCCGGCCTGGGCAATTTAGCTGTATACTTTAGTGTGCAGTGTGAAAGCCCTGGGTTCAATGTCAAGAACAACACAGACACACACACACACACACACACACACAAGGAATGCTTGAACAATGATAATCATGAAGCCTAATAACTACAATGAATAAATTCATCTTATAATTATTTCACAAAATTTTTGGAAGCGATTTCCTGCATGAGTTGTATACCTTCAAATCTTATCCCATGGCTCAGTAATTAAGATACACTCATTCACTAAAATACTTAATTTCTTCAAACGATTTTCTCAAATACATCAAATTTTCTGAAACAAAGAGGAAGCTATTATGATTTCAAAAAAGCATTGAAATGTCATGGTTAAAATATAATTCCATAATATGTTTTATACTAAGTTTTCAAGTGGCCCACTACAGTTTAATAAAGTAGGACTGAGATCCATTTTTTTAACTTTTAGCAAAGTTCAATTTTAAATTAATATTCACATTTTATTATTAATGTAATTTTATAGTTACTGCCAGAACTGCTCATTCTCAGCTACATGGAGAGGGCAATCTACCCATAAATTTCCAGTTATAATGATGTTGCCCAAGTGTGGTTTTAAATATGGTCTTGTACAGTGGGAAAAGAGATAAGAAGTCAAAATATTCTTGAAATATAACAGAATTTCAATACTTATAATAAAAATGTTAAGACTCAATAAAGTTATATTAATTAAGAGAAGACAGCATTTTATCTACAAATAGATTGATGCCACAATATAGAGACCAAAATTATGCAAAATATATGCTTGGTTGATTGGCCACTGGGTGGACCAAGTAGAACTTCACTCTAAAGAAACTGGGTGACTGAGGAGAGATATGTTTAATCTGATTCAGGCAGTAAACCATGCTTATTTACATGTACTGAATGATTTCCTTTCATATCAGTTAAAATAAATTTGATTTAAGAAGCACTTCAACAGAATCCAAGGTATATGTGAACATCTCCTAGAAGTCAATATCAAAAAGCCAACCTAATAAATATCATGCGAGATCTGAAAAAACACTCAAAGATATTAGAGAATATTCGAGATGATATAAATACACTTGATTGAAAGTAGTAATAGCATAGATGACTTGTTTTAAAAGTCATACATATGGATTTGTCATTGTAGTGTGCCAATTATCAAATAACTGGCAAGTAAAATCAGATTTTTTTAAAGTATAAATCATAATGTTTTGAGGTAGTGGTGTGAAATTGTTCTCATACTTAAGCTAATTCACCAAGAACAAACTCATATGGCTACTTTCTTTTTGGTAGTAAGAATATTTAAGAACTCTTTTAGCAAATCTTAAGTATACAATTCAATATTATCAAGTGCTGTCATAAAGCTGGGGATTATCTCTATACAGTCATTCACTCTCCATAACTGAATCTTTACACAAATAGCATCTCACCACTGTGCTCCTGGGATAAACAGTAGGTTCTCAAAATAATGGTCTAAATATTTCATGAGCATCTAAGTCTTAGTATTACTATATTCAAAACATCACATTGCTCATTTTGTCTAAACCATATCCCCTACATTTAAAACATGCCATGAGCTTTGACACAATGTAAAACAATGATTAAAAATTGGTCTTAATCCACATTTCATAAAATATCCTTCATATACTATTCAGAAAGTTTATCCCATGAGCTTTGTCAAGAGCATCTCATTTCCCAGCTACCAAATTTATCAACTGTCCCACAGTTTCTCCACTTTGGCTCAAGCCAGTATTAATTTCTCCAGAAATTCTATAACAGTTGATTCAGTTTTTCTTTGTTTGTTTTTTCCAACAATGATACAGCTCTAGCTCTTTCTACAGGTCAACAATCCATTATCTGATTAACAGCCGAAGCAATTTTGTAAAACCTAAATATGATCATGTTATTTGCCTACCTGACCATAAATCTTCCCAATAGCAAATAATTCCATTAGAATAAAATCTAAATAATTATTATGACCTCTCTGACTGTATTAATTCTCCAGTTTAAATTATGATCCAGTTTCAGTATCCTTCATTAAATCTGTTCCCGTCCCCAATGATAACGCAACCATCAAATGCTAATTTGCTTTCTACAAATGTGTTGGGAAGCTCAGAAAATATTAAATTTTGATATAATTCCAAGGGAGTAAATACTCCAACTATGACATGAAGCTGATTCATCATCATTCTGTCTTACTTCCATTTTCTCTTACTTCCATTTTCTTTCCATCAAGCCTTGGGAAACTGTACAATAATTATTTGTCCTGGAACTTCAAGCTTATTAATGGAGCTGGATTAAGGTATGATTCAATATAGTTTCCACTGATGGAATTGTCCTGTTGGATAATTATAGACTTAGAACTGATCTCTTTTTGGGGGGGAGGTCTATTTTTTTTCTTTTTAAAAAAATTTATTTATTTAAAGAGAAAACAAAACAAAACAAAACAGAAAAAAGGGTAGCAACAATACAAAATTCCAAGGAAAAAAAGAAAAGAAAAGAAAAGAAAAGAAAAGAAAAGAAAAGAAAAGAAAAGAAAAAACACTAAGAAATCATTACTTGATAACTTACATATTGTCAACTTGGAAATAGTTTTTCAAGTTACAAAGTTAAAACATACAAACTACACATTCAAACAATGAGACTTTTAATAGTTCTGCTCCATGATCTAACAAAAATAGTAATATTCATCTTACACACTTAAGCATACATGCAATTATATCTTTTTCCTCTTTTTTACAGTAGCCATGACACATTTTGGGTTTTATTATTCCTACATTTCTTATTACTTTTTATACTAGAGACACAATGCAATATTTATAAATATGATTCTTATTTATTTCATTAATAAGGATAGTCTCAAATTGTTTTCATTTTCCTATGAAGACCTCAAGATCATCCTTTTTCATAGCTGAGTAATACTCCATTATATAAAAATACCACATCTTTTTCATCCACTATGCAGTTGATGGACATCTTGGTTGTTTCCAAGATTTAGCTACAAATTGTGGTGCTATGAACATGGGTACACATATAACACTGTGATATGACCTTTTCAGTTTTTCTGGGAAAATACCCAGGAGGGGAATATCTGGGTTGAATGGAGCTTCCAGTCCTAGTCTTCTGAGAATTCTCCATACTAATTTTCGTAGTGGTTGCACCAGTCTTCACTCTCACCAACAGTGGAGCAGTGTTCCTTTTTCCCCACAGCCTTGCCAACATTTTTATCAGTTGATTTCTTGATGGCAGCTATTCTTTCAGGAGTGAGATGAAATCTCAATGTTGTTTTAATTTGCATTTCTCGAACGACCAGGGATGGTGAACATTTCTTCATGTACTTATTTGCCCTTTGTATATCTTTATCTGAGAACTGTGTGTTCATCTCAGCTGCCCATTTTTGGAGAGGGTCTTTGAATTTGAGGGGCTTGATGTTTTTCAATTCTTTATATGTTCTTGATATAAGTCCTTTGTCTGAGGGGTTGCTGGCTAAAATTCTTTCCCATTCTGTGGGTTTTCTTTTCACTCTGATGGTTATTTCTTTTGAAGTGCAGAAACATTTCAATAATGTGAGATCCCAGTTGTTGATTCTCTGAAGCATTTCCCATGCAGTTTGTGTTTTGTTCATGAATTCTCTGCCTACCCCTATGTCTCCAAGACTTCTACCTACCTTATCTTCTAGGAGATTTAGTGTTTCTCTTTTAATGTTTAGGTCTTTCATCCATTTAGACTTTAGTTTTGTTCATGGTGATAGGCATGGATCTAGTTTCAGTCTCCTGAATTTGGAGAGCCAATTTTCCAACACCATTTATTAAAGAAGCTATCCTTCCTCCAGTGAACATGTTTAGCTCTTTTGTCAAATATCAGGTGGGTGAGTGTCTTTGTACTTATATTTGCATCTTCTAATCTGTTCCTTTGGTCCTCAGGTCTAAGAAATGATCTCTTTTGAATTCATAACTCCTTCTTTTCTTCCCTAAACAGATGAATTTCCAGCACCTATATGGCTCTTGGAAACATGACCCAGGTCATTGAGTTTGTTCTCATAGGGATCTCAGATCGAATGGATCTCCAGATTTCCCTCTTCCTAATCTTCCTGGGCATCTATGGGCTGACTCTGATGGGCAACATGGGTATCATCACTCTCACCAGTGTGGACTCCAAGCTACAAACCCCCATGTACTTCTTCCTCTGACACCTGGCTATTATAAATTTTAGTAACTCCACTGTTATTGCTCCTAAAATGCTCAGCAACTTCTTAGCAGATAAGAAAACAATATCATACTATGCCTGCACCACCCAGCTGGGGGGATTCCTGGTTTTCATTGTGGCTGAGGTCTTCATGCTGGCCATGATGGCCTATGACCGCTACATGGTCATCTGCAAGCCCCTGCTCTACATGGTGGTGGTGTCTCCGAGGGTCTGCCTGCTGCTGAAATCCTTCACCTACCTCTATGGCGTTGGCACAGCTGTTGTAGTTACACCTTGTGTATTCTCTGTGTCTTACTGCTCTTCCAATATCATCAATCATTTTTTCTGTGATATTATGCCTCTATTAACATTGTCCTGCTCAGATACATCAGTTCCAGAAACAATAGTCTTTATATCTGCAGCTTCAAATATTGTGTCTTCCATGACCATAGTTCTGATATCTTATTTCAACATTGTTCTGTCTATTCTAAGGATACACTCATCAGAAGGGAGGAAAAAAGCTTTTTCCACCTGTGGGTCTCACATGATGGCAGTTACAGTTTTCTATGGGACACTACTGTTCATGTATTTGCAGCCCCGAACTAACTATTCTTTAGACACTGATAAATTGACTTCTGTGTTCTACACCCTGGTGATCCCTATGTTGAACCCAATGATCTACAGCCTGAGGAAGAAGGATGTGAAGGCTGCCTTACAGAGATTTATGACAAACTCATGCAGATCCTGTAAGCCAGGGTAGTCTTAGAGCTCTCTAGATAAATGAAGAAGTGGTTTAGATGTGTTGTCCTTAAACAGTAGAAAACAATGGTGATGTGACCAGCCTATGGGTTCCCAAGTCATTTTCAAATTCAAAGAAGGTAGGCTCTGGGGAATTGTAAATTCAAAAGACTTAAGTTTATTTTTTTAATTTGCTAGTCCATCAAAAATGTGTACATCAGGAACATAAACACTTGTATAAATATTTTAATTCTAAATCTACTGAGACATCATGGGATTAATACAAGGTACCGTTGGCCTCTACAATTACAAGAAGTGATCAAAACTGTGGTCTTCAGCTTCCAGATGTTTATTAGTACAGTAAACCACTGATGGTTGTATATATTTTGGGCTGTCTTTCTCTAGAGAGAGTTCGTGGGCCCTCAGTTCCAGAAGTTAGTCCTTTCCCTAGTTCTATTTACAAGGTAAATGGGAGAAGCACAGAATCATTAATTCAATGGTCAGGTTCAATGTTGACCTTGTGGGGGAATTTGATTTGATTCTCCTCCAATTCAGTTTGTGATCAGTGTCAGGTGCAGCATTAAGTTCATAAACCATGGGACCAGTATATCTGTATTGGTATGTGTTTCTGTATCTATAATTATATACTTTTTGCTTTATGATTAGTGTATGCAATAAATACCAATTTTTTGTAAAAAGAGCAAATCTATATTCCATGGAATTATTTTCTATTTATCACTTCTGTTATACTGTGGAGTAGGATAAACAATTAAGAGGGTCCCCAATCAGCAGTTTTTGTATTAAGAGGAGAGGCTGAATGACCATGAAAATATGTGAAACCAAATATAAAAAGTAAAATAAGTTGTATTTAATGAGATTTATTATATACAGGAGTGGATTTTTAATTTTCAAATCAAAATATTTAACTGCAGTACCCATTTCTCAATGTAAATATAATTTAATAAAAGAAAATGCAATACTTTTCATATTTATGCACATAAGTATGCTGACTTGCCAATGAACAACAGTTATCCTTGTGTACAATTAATTCTCAAAGCTGTTATGATCTCATTAACTAGCAATGTTCCTGCATTGTGGAGAATGACCCTGAAAAGGTTTGATTGTATCTGAACCTGAAAGTAGAGGAACAATAATGCAAACAAACCTTCCCTAATGTGAAAGAAAATTCTTAGTGTCTTCTTTAGTCATCAGAAGTTTCTTTGTAAAAGCACTGAGTGAATATTTCCTGTGCCTACCTGTACTTTCTCTTTTTGTAGGTCACCACACTTCAGTCCCATCTGTTACTTCCATGAATGCCCCTCTAAATATATAACTTATGTTGAAAACTAATGTCTACCCTTAGTAAATGATGCACTGTCCTCTTGGTACACTGTCCTCAGCCCAACTGTAAACAGAAAGAGTGGTTGTACAAACTTATGATCTAGTTCACGATATGGAAATGGAGAGCTTGGAAGAGATGTCTGTATGCTTACAGCCACAGGGCTCTTTGGTGTTACCTGTCAGAGAGTACAGAGGCTAATACTGTTCAGAAAGCTGTCAGAGGCAAAAGGTAGAATGCCAATGTGAATGTGGTGAGAGATAAAAGAACAAAGTAGAAAAGAGACGTGCAGTGCATGAGTGTATGATATAATATGGTCTATGCCATGTTCTGTGTTCTAAGCATTTCCTGTATAGATAGCTCTTCAGGAGCCACAGAAAATCAGAAAATCAGGAGGCAAGAAAGACCTGTTACAGTGGTAAGCATCACCACCAGAAGACAGTGTGGGCATTTTCAAATTGTAACTTGAATGTACTAACCATGAAGGCAGGGCAGTAAAAACTGACTTATAAAACATAGAGTCCCCAAAAGCCCATGGTTTTCTGCTGTTCAGCAGAGACAGGCATTGTGAACTACTGTGAGCATACAGGAATGTTATGGTACCTGATAAAGAAGTGTTGAATTATTTCCTAAACTAGTGTCAAGCATCACCCCCATTCCTACAGCAGGAAGATACTCCATAGACCTAAGAAGGTGCCCTTCTCAGTGCTGTTTTCATCCACCAACCTTTGCCTGGTATTAGGCAATATAGGTTTGAGCCTACATTAAAACAGATGCAGGCTGGACACATCAATGCACTTCCTTCTTAGCCTAACTCTTGCTGGCTTCTGCTGTGCTTCTGTCTTTGCATGATACAAGTGAAGGTTTTACAAAAGATGTCACATATTCTATGTGTGTGCTGCTCAGTTGTCTGTTTTCTGGCCATCATGTTGGACCAGGCCTGCTGCTGGCTTCCATGGCCATTTGTAACCTGCATGCAGGGCTCACGGTAGCTGTAGAAATCTGCATTCAGCATGTTGCTACCGCAACAGCGATAGCTCCTGGTGACCCTGTTCCCTACCATCCTCACATTTTGCCTTATTTCCTGCCTTCCCAGTGCACCCTGACCTTTCTGCATTTAAAACCAAGCTGCAGGTGTACTCCTCAGAGAAGGGGAAATGGTCTTGTCTCCACAGTGATTCATCTTCATGCTGAAATGCCCCCTTAAAGCTTCAGGAAAAGAGTGAGACAGAGACCCCCAAGGACGTCATCCTCAATAGCATCCAGGGTTTTCTGTTTCCAAAACCAAGAAATTATTTCCATAAACAAATGAAAATAGTGCTTGCTCTTCAATCTGTTTTTCTGTATGAATAAAATTTGTAAAATATCTTGGTCTTTATTGACTCAATAAACATCTACCAGAAAATCATTCTCTGCATTCTTTTGATACAAGTTTTACTTAGAATCAGGTTTCCCATGTGCACATACTGTAACAAGTGATAACGAATACTGTTTCTCACAGAAAAGTACATTTTAAAATGGTATTGCCTCATCTAATAGCACACAACTCTAGTTGAGAAGAATAGAAAAAAGGCAATCAGACATCTCAGTATAAGATGATTACCATACTTTAATAGCCTAATAGTAAAGATATAATAATAAATATTTGAATGTAAATTTCAATGATTTATTTTGAATTAAATTTAATATTGCTTCCCAGTTAAATTACAATGAATTGTAAACCAACATTTCCAAGTGGATACTCGTGGACCAGGATACTTCTGCATTTGGCTATATGTCCAGATAGTATTGATTTCAGTGATGATAGTGGAATATAAGGAAAGATATTACTATCTAGGGTGGAAAGGCCAGATATGCTTGCAAAAATTAGCTATAGTTTTCATACCACCGTAACACATGGAAAATTATCCAGTTAAAATATTAAGAATTTCAAAGTTGAGAAAATCTTCACTGACAAATTTTTTTCTTTAGCAAATGTACCATAGGTTTCATTTAGCCCCAGCTAGTCAGTAAGAGTTCCTTAAATCTTCTGCAGCATTACTGGTTTTCAGAGTTCTGTGACTGTTCTTTAAAATATTTGTCCTTATTTAAATGGACATTATAGAAGGATGCTATATGTGTCTCCTTTGTGTTGAGACTAAATACCTGACATATGCAAATTGAAGGAAAAAGGATTCCTTTGGGGCCATCATTTCAAACATCTCAGTCTGTGGTTGGATTCCCCCA
>PVJX010019009.1:0-35559 GCA_004027295.1 Dolichotis patagonum
CTACTTTGTCTTCCAGCAGTTTTAGTGTTTCTGTTTTAATATTTAGATCTTTGATCCATTTAGATTTTAGTTTAGTGTATGGTGATAGACATGGGTCTAGTTTTAGTCTTCTACATATGGACAGCCAATTTTTCCAGCACCATTTGTTAAAGAGACTGTCATTCTTCCAGCGAGCATGTTTGGCCCCTTTATCAAAGATAAGGTGGTTGCGTGAGTTTGTGGTTGTGGTTGTACCTTCCAGTCTATTCCACTGATCCGCCGGTCAGCTTCAGCTATTGTTGATATGTGGAGAATATTGTATGTGTATTTCTTTCTCCTTTTTCTTGGTTAGAGGCTTAAAGATCAAATCTCAGATATCATCCTAATTAATCAATAAATACCTAAATGCGAACATATTTTTCACATTATCACCATATAAATGTCACACCTAACAAATTAGTTACAATATCCTGGAAAGCAGTCAGTCACATGGTGGTTTCACACTTCTAAACCTCTCCACCAGTCCCTATTCTCCACTACTGGACATGTAGGTTGTTTCTGTGGCTTACTGTGTGGACTACTGTGTGACCACATTCCTTGCTGACCATGGGCAATCCTGTCCCTGCAGTCCTGTGACTTGCCTGCTTCCTGGATCCTCCTACTTTGGCCCCTGCAGGTCAGTCACTGTACTTTAGGTTCTTCAACACCAGCTCCAGGGTCTGAAAGACTTTGCATATGGTGGCTGCAGAGGGAATCAGAACCACTTCCTGTTTGAGGAGGAGTGTACCAGAATCTGTTGGTGGACATCCAGGGACCTGGGTAAGGATGGGATTGGTAGAAGGGAAGGCCTGGGGGAGGGGATGGAGTCCAGGGGCCTCACACACATCACACCTGCACTGTGACTTTAAAGTTGAAGTTACCCTAACTTCTGAACAGGGAAGTGCCAGGTGTCCTGTGAAACCACACACTTAGCACAACCTCCTCAGGCAGTTTGGCAGAAGGTCACAATGACAAGTGCCCTTAAGATAATTTGAGACATCTCACCTACTGCCCTTTTCCGAACGGGAACACTGAGGCAGCCACTGCAATGTTCCTGGGCCTGGTGAACTCATTTCTTATTTGTCTATTCCTTGGCTGTGGGGAAGAACACAGTTGTCATTTTTGGAATGATCCAGGGTCTACCAGGGCATGCAAGGTTCAGGTCAAGGGCACCAACAATGACAACCAGCAAGTTCTGTTCTTTTATACACTCGTTCTCCCCCGGCCAAAGCCCCACCTACGGCCACTAGTTCTGTTCTTTTATAGCAATGCTAACAGTTGATCCAGAGATGCTTGATGCTGGGTGATGTGCTTGTGTGAGGTACTCAGTTCTGAGGGTCACCAGGGCTGGACCGCATTCTTCTCTGCTTCCTTCTCACTCTGGCCTTCCCAGCAGAGTCGCCTCCCCTCCCTAAGCTTCACTTATTTCAGCACTGTCTTATATAATGCGGTCTACATACCACAAAACCAAAAACTATGTGCTTTGGTTTTTGTACATCTTCCCCAGTACTTATCAGAGTCCCAAAGGAGACAATCCATAAATATTTGTGGAATGAATGAATGAATGAGCTCATCTTCCATTCACTGCACTCACTATAGCCAGGATTAAAGCCAGGATCAAGACCTGACCCTCACCCTCTCCTTAATGTTCTATGTTGCCCTCACTGGGATGACAGAGGTGGGGTTGCTGGCATTCAGCTCTGAGAAGCACCCATACTGAGCAGTGGTGGCAAGGGTGTTATAGTGACAGTGCTCCATACAACCCTGTAAGTGTTCTCTCCTCTCTCTCTCTCTCTCTCTCTCTCTCTCTCTCTTTCTCTCTCTCATTTCTGGTACTAATGATCAAATATCAAATGTAGGACCTTGACCATGCTAGGTAAATGCTGGCTCACTAAGCTATATTCCTAGCCTAGCTCCATTTATTCATTTTTTTCATTTGACTAACCAGAGTACATTCTGTTTTTAGTAACTATAACCCTTAAATGGCACCATCCTCCAACATGGTATCCTTTACCCCTGTTCTGCAGGACAGCGGAACTTTTCTTTTTCTACCTTCAGGCTGTACTTTACCAGCTATAGGAAGCAAAGGTGTGATGGCAGTATCTATCTCTTGATGGCAACACAAAACCTGGGTGAGCCTTCACTGTTAAAGTATTTCATCATTAGTTTTTGGGCACAGTCTGATTTGAGGACAGGTTGTTCTCCTGGACTGTTTTTACCAGGTGTTTTGTTTGCTTGAGCGTGCGGGCGCACACACATTGTGTGTGCGTGTGTGTGTGTGTGTGTGTGTGTGGATGGGGAAGGTGTGTGACTGAAATGTTTTTTTTTATGACAATAGCAGCTACTCATGTACTGAGTGCTGACAGGTAACAGGCTTCATGGTCGGCATTTTATACATATTATTTTGTTTAATCTTTCACTTCCTAAGAATTCTGTGAGGGAGGGTTCACAATTGACCTCATTTTACAAAGGTATGGCTGGAGGAATGGAGATGTCACATGGCTGGTGTGCTTGTTTGCTTAGGCAGTCATAGCAAAGGACTATAAACTGAGTGGCTTCAACAGCAGGACTTTTCCCTCACAGTCTTGGAAGCCAGAAGTCTGACATTAAGGTGTTGGTAGGGCCATGTTATAGGAAATGTGTCCCAGGCCCGTCTTCTGCTTCTGGAATTCTTTGACTCACGATGACATACTTCAATTTTTGTGCGATGTGAAATCAGCCTTTCTCCAGTTTCTCCTTTTTAATAAGGATAAAAGTATTGGATTGGGGCCTACCTTAATGCTTTCATCTTAACTTGATTTCTGGTTTTAAAAAATCTATCTCCATATATGGGGGTAATGGAGCCTATGACTTTACCAGGCCCTTGGAGGGGCAAAATTTAATGCACAGCAACCAGTAAGTGTAGGCTCCAGGCCTATCTAGAGACTCCCCAATCCTTTGTGTTTGGGAGAGAGGAAGACTAGAAGTTGGTAGATCATGCTCTTTGCCATACTGCAAAAGTTGAAATCCTGGGTTAGTATTCAAGTATTCCACAGCTCAACACATTGAATCAGATAAGGAACCTAAACCACAAACACTCCTGAGATTTGTTAAAGGGACAAGAAAGACCTCATCATCAGAAAGACCTGGGAGAACATTTCAAACTGAAAATAATATAGTGAGAGTCTACATGTGCTCAGGTGGGGCACTTAATTGGAAAAGAGCAATTAACTGACACAGATATTAATTTTGAAGACACTTCCTCTCCTCTCATCCATGAGATGCAGGTAAACCCACTAGCATCCCATACACATGCCTTACAGAAGCTCAATTTCAAGCAGTACTTGAAAGTCTAAAACTGAGTGAAAATGAGAAAACTCATTTTTCTCATTTGTGGCTTTGGGTTTGATAGTGACAGTGAGAACACTGAAGATTTTTAGAAGATAAGAAAACCAGAATTCCAGAAAGATCTCAGAAAAAGATCCAATGAGTCGAACAGTGTAATTGGATAAGAATCCACAAGAAACCCTCTCTACAGACACTTCCTGGAGGTCTTCCAACAGAAGTGAAGATATTTTAGATAAGAAGACAAAATTTATAAGTAGGAACCAGAAAGAGATGCCGTTAAGGCAGATCATACCCACTAGCCCATTGGTGTCATTAGCCTATGACTTTAAAAGGTGGAGCTGGTTCACTTACAATGATCTACGATATCAAGTATCTCATAGTCCCTGGTGCAGAAGGTTAGATGTATTGGGTACATCTTCTTTTACATGGATAATGAGATGTTTGAAGAGCTGTTGGTAAGGGGAAGACTTCTCAGGCTCAATCTCACAGCACCACGTCGCCTCTCGGGAGGAATGAGAGGAACAGGTACCTCCTTGCACAAATCTCCTTGATTGCCTCACTTACTACTACTGCCTGTATGGAAGGAGAATTCCAAACTCTAGCGAGGTTAGCCTAAAGCCAAAGTTCATACCAACGTTTATGGGGAAATTGTCCCGCTGTTGACACGTGTTTAAATCCTGTAGCTTGGCTGATGAGCATTCTTCTCTACAATAAAAATGTGCGTTCCATGTTTTGCTGCAGTGGTGTTAATAGTGTGCTCATCACTAGCATTAGAAGCATAGGGGGTCTTTCTAGAAATGCAACATTATGAGTTCCACTGCCCCACTGCCCCAGGAACTTGAGGCAGAGGCAGCAATCGGATGAATTCTGATGCTTGATAAAATTAAAGGACAACTATAGTTTGTATTTTGGTTATTTTGCTATTATATCTTTGAATTCCTTGTTTTAGAAGAGATCTTGACGGCACTTTGGATATGTTTTTCTTTGTGAATGTACTAAAAAGACATGCAAAAAAATCACTCTTTTGCTGACTGTGAGGAGTGGCTGAACCAGACAGAGATTGACTACACATTTGGGGCTGGAGCAAGACCAGTCCTGAGAACATGGAGCACCAGGGTTGAACCATGTGAACAAATTGCTAGGACTGGAGCGAAGTCAGTCCTGGGGACACAGACTGTAAACAAGTTGACCTGCTCGGTTGCCTATCAGCAAGTATCTGACCCCTTGATGTTCTTCCCTGTTAATTACAGCACAAATAGATCTGAGAGCATTTTGCTTTCCACGCTCTCAGCAAAGCATAAGACCTTGCACTTTCAACTCCATTCCATGTTTCCTCCTTTTTACATTATTATATAAATAAAGACACAGGGCCAGGACACAGTCATCACCTATCAGAGATTTGAGTCCCCACTGGCCTCAGCTTTCCTTTTCCTATGTATCTTGTCTTAATCTCCTATCGCCCCTTGTCAGGACCCCATGGGCCTTGTGGCACATGGCAGCTGATCATATTCAGTGGTTTGATAGAACAGAATCATTACAGGGATCCTGGCAACTATATCCAGGTAGATACTGGCAGAAAACATTTAAAGAAACTGATAACTTTTGGATTTTTTTGTCATTTAAACAACACTGAACATTAAGTGAAGTCTCCAAATTGCTTGCTGAAACCTGTGTTTTCCTCAGTACCTAGAGCAGCTGTATATCCTGTCTCTGATCTTAAAAATGGAGAAGTTGATTTGCTCTGAGGATGACAAGGTGGCAGCTGAGGGCCAGACCCCACCCCTAGACTATGGGTCCCAGACATCCTCTTTTCCAACTACTCTGCTCACTTGATATCTTTTCCAAGCCTGCTATATCCTCCTGTCAGAGGCCAAGATGAATACTAAACTTCATAGGTTCGGGGGTTCAGTGATTGGACTAGGACTGGGAGGCTGGAATTTATGCCTGCAACTGAAAGAGAAAGGGCCCTAGTCCACTGGTCTGAGCCAAGTATCTTTTCTTTCATTTTTTGGCATAAGTGGAACTGCATTGTATCTGGAGGTGGTACCACTCAACTTGAGGAGTCTCCTGGGAGTTAATGATCTGTCTCCCAAGTCAGTACTCCTGCCTCCCACCCCAGGATTATGTCTTTAGTCTTACCTACTGCTGACTTGAATCTAGGAAGCCTTGGATTGGCGAGTAATCTCTTGGGGGTGTCAGTTTCCCCATCTGAAAATAAGTGGCCTGGACAACATGTCCCTAAGAGCAAACAGAGAACCTGCTCTCCATTCTATTGGTTCCCATCTAGACCCTGCCATTTGTCTCAACATCCCAGGTGGGAAAACACAGTTCTTTGTCTATTGGTTCATTTATATAATTTTAAAATAATGATTTCACTGTTTCATATGAATAATCATGTTTATCTAAAGCACCAAGTTACTCTGAATAGTACAACCAAGAAGCATTAACTCCTCTTGATACTTTCCACTGCTCATGCTCAGTGTGTGTAGCTCTGCCCCTTCTTTTTCTTACTCTAATAGCCAGCCAGTTATTGGGTAGCTTGTCTCTAAAATGGCTTGCCAACTAAACGTTACCAGGTTCCGGGTTGCTCACCTCTCCTTCTGGAGTTAGATCCCAGGTTCTTCTTGTCCCAAACAAAGAACTGAACAAAATGAGCAAAAAAGTAGTGGCACAGTTTATTTAAGAAGCAAAAATGAAAAGTAGGGGAGAAATTGGCTCTGCAGAGTGAGCCTGGGCTGAGTAAAGAGAAAAAGAAGGTAAAAGCAAAGATAAAAGTATATGCTGCATGTTAAGAAATAGTGTGCACCATTGTGGAAAGTTAGGATAGCACTGCTCCTCCTGGTTGCCTTTCTTTTATGCTGTCCAAATCTTGAGGAAAGCCAGGAGAACTTCTCCATGCAGGTCCCAAGGCAGTGTGGAGATCCCATGCCTCAGGCTGATGTGAGGTCTAAACATTCCTACTGAAAACCCGCTAGAGTTCTCATGAAGAGTCTCTGTGCAGGGCTATTGGACTGTTCTGCTTGGGTGTCCAAGATCTCATAGTTAACAGGTCATGCCTACTTCCTCAGCCAGCTTTTGCAGGCCCTAATCTTCTGTCCCAAGACAGCCCACCCTTTTTTGATTCAGAGTCTGGTTGGATAGGTCATTTACCTGATAATGATGTATAAAAAGGATTTATGTAAGCAAACTGGCGTTACAAAGGTAAGACCAGGATACTCAGGAATAACGGAATTCTTTTAGACTGGGGCTCAGGACGGCCTCTAAGAGGAAGCAGTCTTCAAACTGAGCACAATGAAGAGACAGGAATGTGGAAGGAAGAGACCCCAGGAAGAGGCACACTCACAGGGATGAAGCAAGCTGCTATGGGGCCAGAAATGGTCAACATGGGCGAAGGTGACTGAAGCAGCTTCAAGAGGCCCAGTGTGGCCTCACAAGGTAAGGAAGACAAATGTGCCTTACACAGCAGGGAACAGAGTGCAAATTTTGCATGTGAACCTAAAATGAGTAACAGACAAAGAGTTTGTTTGTGCTGGAGTAGCAAGGGACTATAATCAAGGTCACACATACTACACAGACTGAGAGGTCTATAGAAGTTTCAGCTGCATTGGAACAAATGGCCACAGGCTTGTTGCAAGAAGTGGGTTAAGTCATCCATGGAGAACCAATGTCAGGCCAGTGTCCTTGTGCTAGGAGGCTTTGGTGGCACACTCAAGGAGGCTGTCTGGAATCCCACGGTACCCAGGAATCCTTGCATAGTTCCCCTCACAGCGGTACTGGCATGAGGGCCCTTCCTTCCTGGGGTCCCAACTGCAGAGAATTAGGGTTTGACACTGATACTTCATTTTGATACTAACTTCCACTTGCACTAAGAAGAAAGCTTCTAGGCGAGTGGAGTCATGATGAAATTCTTTCTTCTCCCAGTTACTTTATACTTAAGGATAATATGTATACAAGAAAGTACACAGAAATGTAGGACTCGATTTTGCAGAACATTACCAGCACCCTAAGAATGACATCCCCATCCCCTCAAGAAATCATACCTTCACTTCTAAATGTATGCCCTTTTAAATACTTTATATACAAATGAGATCAGACAGTGGGTACCGCTTTCATCTTTGTTCTTTTGTCTTTTCAGACAGGGTCTCGCTGTGTGGTTTGGGCTGGCCTGGACTCACTATATAGCCAAAGTTGGCCTCAAACTCATGCTGATCCTCCTGCCTCAGCCTCCCAAGTGCTGAGATTACAGGCACATGGTCACCACACGGGGCTCTCTCTCTCTCTCTCTCTCTCTCTCTCTCTTTCTTTCAAAGCAAGGTCTCCCTATGCAATGCAAGCAGGCTTCAACTTCGTGGGAATCATCCTGCATCAGTCACCTGAATGCTAAAGCATAGGGATTGATCAAGATGAAATTCCTCAGTCTGACCGTGAGAATTAGTCCCATTAGGCCATAATACGGAAAGGAAAGAGGGTTCCTAGTGTCTCACTTCAACGGAAAACAAACTCAGGACCCAGGATCTATTTAGCGAGGTGAGGGCGGAACGACAAGCGCACTAGGGTCAACTGCGGCTGCGCACGCAGCCTCATTCCCTCCGCGCCCCACGGGACCTGCGCACAGTCTATCATGGCGACCAGGCTGTTAGGCGTGTGCGCTCACCGCCTTTTGTCAGCCACGGCGAAGCGTGGGCTCTTGGGTGCCCGAGTTCGCTGGGAATCCAGCACCTGCAGGGTTGTGGTCACTCCAACCACTGTGCCTGGAAAGCTGGCTCCAGAACCTGCCTCGCAATGGCAGGAGGACCCAGAAGCCGAGGAAGAAAGCTTGTACGAGAAGAACCCAAACTCTCATGGTTTCGACAAGGACCCTGTCATGGACGTCTGGAACATGCGCGTTGTCTTCTTCTTTGGCTTCTCCATTGTTCTCGTCTTTGGGACCACCTTTGTGGCTTACCTGCCTGACTACAGGATGCATGACTGGGCCTGCCGAGAGGCAGAGAGGCTGGTGAAATACCGAGAGGCCAACAGCCTTCCCCTCATGGCATCCAACTGCTTCGACCCCAGCAGGGTCCAGCTGCCGACTGATGACTGACCAGGTAGGCCTCAAGGACAGCCGCCTCCCCCACCCCCGGCCCTCCATTCTGCTCACTCCTCAGGGCACATAATTAAAGGGACTAAAAAACTAAAAAAAAAAATTTTTTTTTTTCAGTTTTTAAAAAGTGTTACCACCATGCCCCTCTCTATCTTGGTTCTTAAATTTTAACATTTTGCTCCTGCTGTTCATCCATTAATTACATGGAGTTGTAGGTCATATTTACAATTTTAAAACATCACATTGGTTGCATCATGGAGAATTAGTAATTTAATATTAATTAAAATTAAACAGTTAAGAATCTGAAGAAAATCCAAACCAGATTTTGAAAGAAACATTGAGAAACAGATGTTGCCAGACTTTTGGTAGCCTTTGTTCATCGTCGTGGCTCTAGAATTTGCCCACTTTTTTCAAAAAAGAGAAAATTAAATTCTTGAAAAGGAAAAAAGAGTCTTCAAATATTAAATTTGCAGTGTTCGCTACAGTTTGAAAAATGGTTTAAAATGGTTTTCTACTTTCATCTCACAATAGCCTGAGTGGCAGTAGTATTTCCATTTTCCATAAGAAGAAACAAACCAGGAAGGCAGGGAAGGATACCCAAATCAGGTTGATTGTTAGAATTACCCCAGGAGTCATAATCTAGCCATCGCCTGAAAATGGAATGTTGGATGCTTACTAGCTCTGGATAGTACAGGCAGCCGTGAGCCCCTTCCCAAACCCAGGCCACTCCACCCCACCCCGTGGATGGGTCCATGTTTTCCAACTGGGAGATAACACCCATCCCTGAGCACTTTTAGCGTGGGGCAGATGTTTCCAGTTTGTGGCCTCTAGAAGTTTGGGACAAAAGCCCAGTGGTTTTTCCATGTTCTGCTAAGTGTGAACCAAGACTTTGTTTAGCTTAGCCACATGGTAGAGTCTGGAATGGGAGTTGCCCTTCCTGCATCTAGTAGTGTATATTGAATGGGAGCTTCTCTATCTCTGCAAGATGCAATCTTGAGATCTACCAGAAGAATCAGGGTTTGTGGGATGATCACCAATCATTTGGCCTCCACCAAATGGGTAGTGTGGGCTTGGATCAGACATCTTTCTTCTCTGGTGCCTTAGTTTCCCACTGCAGGAATACCACCCTGCTCATCCATGGATGATTCATTGGCAGCTAGCTCCCTTAAAGCCATGACAACTAAAGGAAGTTTGTTTTGTCTTATCTCTCTGGGTCCACGTGAGCTCAGAAGACAGACACAGGTAAAGTCTGGGGCTCCTTCTCCGAATCTGGCTTCATCCTGTTTCTGTATCTGGCCTATAAAGAAATGGGAAAATCCTTGTATGAGGGTTGGGGCCAGATTCAAATTTTCCTACTGGGAGCTTGATATGATAACAGGGGACTTGTTATCATCAAGGTGGAGGTTCAGGGAAAAGGAAATTTCAGTGGGAGAGAGGTTTTGGGGTTCTTAGAGACTTACATCTTCCCAATCTTGTCTCTTTCACTGCATTTGGCAGTATCCTCCAAGCTTTTGAATTCAGCATTTACTCTTCCGAGGTCTCTGCATTAAGTCTGAATTACTCTATGAAGTGGGTACTGAATTGTCATTTTACAATCCAGGGGACTTGTTACCAAAGTTTTAGGGCAGACCTCTGCTCTGGTGCTCCCTACAAGCCGGACTAGGCCTCCTGTCTCTTAATGCTGATTCAGGAGGCAAGAAGTGGTGAAGGGCAGGAAAGGAGCTTTAATGAGCATGCCCATGCTGGGCAGCCCTGGAAAACATGTTCAAGATCTGTCTTTGGGCGGTTACCAGACTCTGGGGTTTTACAGAAAAGGCGAACAAAGCAACTTTTGAGAGTCTTGAAGGTAGCTGGGTGGGGGCACCATCATAAAGGTCATTGTCACTGACTTGTACACATAGTGCTGGGTAGTCCAAGCATCTTGGAATCCAGGCAAACATAATCCTCTGATGGTAGGAGCAGAGTATTCCAAAGAGACATAAAGGTGGAGGTTCAGGGAAAAGGAAATTTCAGTGGGAGAGAGGTTTGGGGTTCTTAGAGACTTACATCTTCCCAATCTTGTCTCTTTTGCTGCATTTGGCAGGATCCTCTACGCTCATGCCAGTCCCCAGTTTGTAATCAGGAGATGCTGTCTCCCTGCTCCTCCTCCTTTGTTCACACAGATGAGGTTTTCTGCAGCCTGGCTGCTTAAAGTATGACTCTGTGGCCTGTTTTTTTTTCCCCTCCCTTCCTTCCAACCAAACCAAATTTTAAAAGAAACATTGAGAAACAGATTTTGCCAGACTTTTGGTAGGCTTTGTTCATTATTGTGGCTTAAGAATTTTCCTGCCTCTTTTTTCGAAAAAGAGAAAATTAAGTTCTTAAAAAATAAAAAATGTCCTTCCACACTCCCCCGTCTGCCCCTTCCATTTCCCTTTTTCTTTTCTTTTCTTTTCTTTTCTTTTCTTTTCTTTTCTTTTCTTTTCTTTTCTTTTCTTTTCTTTTCTTTTCTTTCTTTCTTTCTTTCTTTCTTTCTTTCTTTCTTTCTTTCTTTCTTTCTCTTTATTCTGTTTTTCCCTTTCTTTCCTTTCTTCCATCTTCCTTTTTGAGAGAAGGCAGTGTCTCACTATGTAGTTAATGCTTGTTTTGCACTTTGTAGCCTAGGCTGGCCTCAACCTTGTAGCAGTCAACTCTCCTGCCTCAGCCTCCCAAGTGCTGCTATAACTGGCATATGCCACCATGCTTTGTACTCAGTTGGTTTCTTTGTGGAACAGAGAATTGAACCTAGAACTGATCTATATCCTTGGCTTTTTAAAAAATATAAGTGAATATGGACTGGGGATATAGCTCAGCAGCACAGTGCCTTCCTGCAGGTGTGAGCTTGTGAGTTTGATCCCTGGGATCAAAAAAAATAAATAAATAAACATCTAGTTGACTTAGTGCTAGCTCAAAACAAGACTAAAGCACTTTTAAAAAATGTAAGTGAATATAAGTGACAAAAAAATCATATATACTTAAGTTATGCAGCATCTGGTTTTGAAATGCATGCATATTGTCAAATTATTACAAACAAAGTCATTAACATATCCATCACTTCCTATACTTTTATCAATTCTTAATTTCCTCTGTGTAGAGGTATTTTATAATAGGATCAGTCAGAAACACTTAAAACAGAAATAGAAATGTACTTAGCATCTCACACCCAGAGATTAAAACCCTTGTAGATAATTTCTTCATACTCTATATGTAGAGATAACAAGTGTTACATTGATGCAGTTTTGAAAATTAAAAATTGACAATGTTGATACTGTTTTGTAACCTGCTGATTCACTTAATGGAGTATAGTGGACAGTTTTTTCCTCAGTAAATTCATATCACTATCACATTCTTTTAATGAAATAATTGATAGAGGAATAATTGATAGAGGAATAAAGTGGTTTATTAGAGAGAGAGAGACAGAGAGACAGAGATGCCATGGGTGTGAGATTGGGTGTATTTTAAGGTTTTTTTGGGGGTAGAAACCTGTAGAACTTGTGAATCTATGAAGAAAAAGAGATTCAATTTATAGATGAAAGGCAATAGCTCTTTCTGCAAGGGAAAGGTAATGGCCTGTTTATAACAATCTGTAGTGGAATGGTAGTGCTATAGCCTGTCCCTAGGGGAAAGGCCCCTTTTTACAGGTAAAAAGGACCCTTTTATAGGTAAAGAGGAATGACCCAAGCTTATTGTGTCTATGGGGACCCTAGGAATTCTGGCTGTATGTGTGTCTTGAACTTGCAGTTTTTATTGAAAGTGAAAGTTTAAATTTGTGATTTTCCTTGTTTCTTTTCCACCCATTTTATTTCTGCGATCCTGCCTCAACCCCGTCACTTTGTTTCCTTATTCTTAACAGATGTAAAGTGGTAAAAGGCCTTTTTTGAGTAACTGCTTCAGGTTGAAGAGACACACTGATTCTGCCTAGTCAGGGATCAATAGTCTCATCTTGACTAACTTAAAAGAGACCTAACAGTATAGGGTTTATTATGAACATGGCATTAAGGCTTAAGGCAAAATCTGTCATTGTATTAACCTGTGAACATAGATTTTGTAATGTGGAAAACACATTTGTATAGTCAGAAAACTATATATATACATATATAATTTTAATAATAGTACAGGTGAACATCAGCTATGAAATGTCTGGAAGATATAAATGTTACATACATGTTGAACAAGAAGAGGCTAAAAATTAAAAATAGAATGGTGAATAATCTTTAATATTAACCTCTATTTGTCTTGAGACATGTACCAGGGTATATCAGGTGGAGTATATAGGCTCCTCCCTATTTTATTAATATTGATGTCTAATCTTAGTTTTAATAATGGCTAAAAATTAACTAAAAATGATTATATAGTTTTTTACATGAACATTTATCCACTAAAACTTATTTACAGGGTTTACAACCTGGGATTTGGCCTTTGTCATGGCTGACAGGTGAGGCTGTTACCAGCAAGTACAGCGGAAAACTGCCGAAGGAGAACTGAGCCATGTCAATCTGCACCATCCATTCTGAGAAATGTGACCATACTTGTATCTACCGTGCTGATTGGAAGAAGCACAACTACAGGATCTTTGCCCCCAAATTGCTCGATGCAGAAAACTCCTCCACTTCTCTTTAAATCTTTTGTTCTACCCTCTCTTCCTGCTGATTCTATTCTGTGAATTCAGCTATTCCCATGAGAGTGAATAAACAGCCATGGTTGCTTATACTGAACTTTCTCAACTGGTGTCTTTTTCCTCTGCACTTTTAACGTATATGATACTGAAACCCAGGATAGAGTACTCCTCTTTAGAGGGACTTGAAGCCCTATCTCTAACCCCTGGTGTCTTTGAGCCAACCCTATGACTTTGTCTTCTTGGACCACACCCCACACTCCCTGCCACTTTCAGATCAAGTAAAGCTTCCTGCCTTTAAGACTTTTCTGTTCGTCTCCAGCTTCTGCCCTCCCCACCCTCTGTAGTCCTGAGTGACAGTGCTATTGGCTACTGTGACCTCTGCCTTATGGGGGAGGAAGTGCACAGAGCCCAGTGCAAGCCCAGGTTGTACACACTGCCACCACTTGACTTTTCCTCACCTGATTCCCTCCTTCCCACTACCACCATTCACCTTGAGGCATGCCCGACAGGGCCTGGCAGTGGATCTCCCAGCTTCAGACACTCTGACCCTACCCAGTCCTATGACCCATCTGTGCCTGGCATACCCAGCCTACCCTGCCAAGCCCATTTGTTGCCCTCAGCCCTGGCAGCATGGCATAGCCAACACAGCACCACCCTAAAGGCCAAGGTCCAACCGTCATTTGTGTGCATAGTGGGACCACAGTGCCTGTGCACACAGCCTACTGTCTTATCACCTGGAAGTCGCCCACACAACTGTGTGCAACCCTTCTTTGGTGTAAGCACACCTGAGCCCAGACCAGGAAAGGAAAATGTAGCCTGTGCTCTCCTCACCATACCCTGCTTCGTCCTCACCTCATCCTGTACCACCAGTGCCATGTACACTGCTGCCGTGTCAGTGCCCATCCACCTCCCTTCCCTCCCTGCTGCCACCACACTGTGGCTGCATGTCTCTGAGCGAGTTGGTCTGTGCCTGGCCTGAGCCCACCCAGGGCCACCTTCCAGAGGCCTACAATCATAGCATCACAGAGCCAGGCTGAGGGGCTTGGGCTGTCCAGACTGTACTCTGCTTCTTTAACCCTCTACCATGTGCTTTCCAAACACCTACTTTACCACATACCCAGTCCAGACTAGTTTCGCATTACTCCCTTGTATTCTGCCCTTCTATATCCACGAAGTGGCAAGAACAAAAGACACAGTTCCTCTCTGTCAGACCTCTCCCAGGTCCGCCATTGTCTGAGCTCGCTCTTTTCAGACTCTCAAAAGCTTAGTTTCTCAGTTTGCCAATAGATAACTTTAAACCACTTGATTGGAGACCTTCTTTCCCTCCAGGAGATTAAATGAACAAAATTTATAACTGTTTACCTTTAAAATGGGGGATATAAACTTGGAAGAGACTTCCCCAGCTTTCATTATTCAAATTACCTAGATGTTGTCCAAGTTACTTGGGGTCCAATAAAACCTCCACTCCCCCTACCAGCCTCCACCATCTTTTTTTTTTTTTTTTTGGCTTTTTGAAACAGGGTCTCATTATGAGGTTCAATATGGCCTTAGGCTCACTTTGTAACCGAGGCTGGTCTCAAACTTGCAACAGTTCTTCTGCCTCAGTCTCCTTAGTGAGTCCATTTGAGCTTTAATATGGTCACATGTTTCCGCTCAGGCAAAACCTTAGCTCAGAGGCCAGCCCCATTGGAGACCATCTCCCAGTTCTGCAACAGGCCCAAAAAGAGATGACATGCTGCTAATCTTTTCCTGTCTTCTTTTGACACCAGCCTTAAGAAGATAGCCTAACAAATTTCTCCAAACAAGATTTATACCTCCAGACCCTACAGCCTACTTAGACAAGACCTTTCTTGGTCATCTACAGCATGCCAATGGCGGTGGTCCATCTATGAGACTCTCCCACTCCTGAGTGAAGCTGTATCCTGCTGATAACTTGCCTGACTCCTTTTTGTGAAAATCGCAAGTAATCTCCTCTATGTCTTTTAAGTTGACTGAAATTCCAGAAGACGCCTCAGTGCCCTGACCCAGCCTATCTTCTGCTTCACCTGCTTCTTCCATTTAGTCTGCCTCGTCTTCCTTAGCTCACCTTCACTTTCCCACCTTCAAGTAAGTCCATATTAAAGATCTTTTTCAGGACACTATGTATACTTCTCCCCAGGTGGAGTCAAATTATCCTCTTTTCTGTGCTCTTTTGTCTGGCTATCCCTCCTGTCCTTTCCCCACAGCCCATAGTTACACCCTTACCACTCCTGATGGTTCCTGATCACCTCTACAGGACCTGCAGTTAAATCACTTCCCACTAAGCTGGTCCAATCCTTCCTTAGCCACGATTGTTGGCTTTATATCTCTTTATCTTCAGCCACCTTATAGCCACTGCAGTCTCTCCCCAGGTCTGGGTTGTTACTAACCTCACATACCACTCAGTATCATCCCATTCCCCTAAAACTCTCTTCAGATTAAGGTGTCCATGCTGCCCACATCTCCTACACAAATAACCCAGGAGAAACAGCACCCACCTCCCCTACTGTTTTTTCTTTATAACAACAAAGAGACAAAAATAGGTGAGGCTATTACTGGCAGGCACAGTGGAAAACCACAGAAGAAGAAAAAGCCATGTCCATCTGCACAGCCTATCCTGGAAACATGATCATGCTTGCATCTGCCCTGCCCATATGGAGCACAACCACACTAACTCCACCCCCAAATTCCTCAAAGTGGTAAACTCCTCCCCTCCCCCTTTAAATTCTTTGTTTTATCCTTGTTTCCTGCTGATTTTGCTCTCCAAACAGCCTGCTTCCACGGGAGTGAATAAAGAGTCCTGTTTGGCAGCAGAATAGAATTACCCTGTGAGACAGAGTTCAAGGAAGGTTGATGTCCCTGGAAGTGGACAACTGTTGCCTCACTTTGGAGATTTACTACTTTGAAGAGGCTAAGTATGTCTGTTTTATTGGCTACTGGTGGTTAGTCAAAAGTCCCACTTTCCTTTTAGATGGTTGCATGTGCATGTAAAACCAGAAAGACATGTTTGGAGTCAGTATTTATAGACCCTCTTGCCCTGGAGAAGTTGGAGAGCCAAGTGAATGCAGTAATTTCTGCTTTTTGGGAAGAATTCCTGGGAGAGAGAGTTCTTGCTTCAATGATCTAGGTAGGGCTGACTATGGCATAACCTGTCTTAATACTATCCTTTATGAAACTCCTGTCTATTTCAAGGATTAAGCTAATGATCTTTGAGTCACCTAATATAGGGGTTTAGCTATTATTCTAAAATGGGGTATCCATAAGTAGTGGAATCCTGCTATTCCCACGAATGCCCTCAACTCTTGTTTAGACTCTAGAGAACTCAGACAGAAAATTGCCTCTATTGTCTTGAGGATGGTGGTTTTTGTCCTGGAGTTAAGATATATTCCAGATAGGTCACTTTTTGTTGAGAAATCTGGGTCTTATTTTGAGACACCCTGTAACCCCTTTGTGCTAGAAAATTGAGAGGCTTAAGGGTATTTTTATCAGATAACTCTCTGGTGGGACTACAAAATGAGGAGACTATCTACATATTGTAAAAGGCCTCCCTTTTTAAACATTAAGCCTTTTAGGTCTCAGGCTAAAGCCTGTGCAAACAAGTGGGCGCCATCTCTAAAACCCTGAGGCAAGACATTCCAAGTATGCTGTTGACAAAGACTTGTTTGAGACTCTTCCTATTCAAAGCATACAAATATTGGGAGGTGGTATCAACTGGGATAGAAAAAAAAAAAGATCTTGGAGATCAAGAAGAGAGAACCAGAGAGAGGGAGGGAGAGGGAGAGAGAGAGAGAGAGAGAATTACTGTCTCTTTGGATCTGACCTAACATGGTGCATGAGTCTATTACTAGTGGGTAAATAGGTACCAGTGCCTTATTGATGACTCTGAGTCTTCTACTAGGTCATATTTTCCTGATGGCTTGACTATTGCTAAAAGAAGTGCATTATATGGGGACTGGCATGGCACCAGCAACAATATAGTCAATATTTAATCGACAGTGGGGTTTAGCTCTTGCCTGGATTCTCTCTTAAACTAATACTACTTTGTAAGGCTATGCCCTAATAGACTGTTCTAGCTGAATGACTTCTGGAGCAGCCTTGAAAGCCTTCCCCAGGCTACCATCATACTGGCTGGATTTCTAGAAACTAGGACAAGAGTTGCCAAAAATTTGAATGACAGAGTAGCTCTGAGAAGGAATCACCCTTAGATGTATTCTGAGCAGTATATCTCTTTAATTACTGCTATGTGGCACTCTGGTAGCACAATAAAGGCAGCATGGAAAGGAAATCTTGCAAACATCAGTTCAAAATGAGGGTAAAGGAAACTGACCAGGTAATTCCTTCAAGCCCACAGTAATAGGAATAAGATGATAATGCACCCCAATAAAAAATTAGAATTGAGTAAGATGCCCCAAAGTCATAGAGGCTCCATCTAGGGTCACCCAAGTCTCACATAAGGTAATGAGGATGTCTGTGTGCCTCTTCAGGCATCACAATTGACTGTCTGGCATCTTCCCTAGCTACTGTGATGATATTTTCTCTGGGAACAATGGCATTTCCTTCTCCAATGCCAGGGTCCTTTTGTGATTTGACAGGCCTGAGAAGGATTCGGTAGATTTAGAGGGAACTCTTTTGCCTAGTGTCCAGGTTGCTTGTATTTGAAGTACTGAGTTGCTTTTCTCACTCTTTAAATTATCTCAGTTCTTATTAGCACTACTGGTTTTACATGCATTAGCGTGAGTATAGCTTTAGCTTGTCTCTTTCTTATTCAACTTTTGTTTGTAATTTATTTGTCATGATTATTAAAGACCTAATAAGCCATTTCAAAGAATCAACTTAATCCAGGTCATGAGGCCTGTCGAAGTTTCTGGGGATCTGGAACTGAAGACTAATAAAATACCATTGTAGGATAATCTAATATTAGGGACTTGGCCAAGATCCTCAATCTCCCAAATGAGTTTATGGTCAAGGGTTAAATAAATGAGACAAATGGTATGATTTTAGAGCTCCAGGAGGATCAAAACCCTCTAGCAGAGTCAAGACTGGGGGCTAAGACAAGGAATGTCTCAGGGTAGCCATATTTGTTTAGTTCTTCAAACAAGGAAGGGGTTGGAATGGAAAATGCAGGAAACTGAGCAGTATCTTGGGACTGGTTCAAGGACTTTTTCAAGTAACAGATTATGTCAATTTAGGAGAACTGTCTTATGCTAATTTAGGAGAAGTATCTTAGGAGAAAGTCTCCAGGATGACTTTCTCTACAAGAGTGAAATGCCTGTAGCTACAATCTCTATCTTGTTATTTGGGCTTGGAGCCAGGTATCCTCAGCTGTGGCCTTATCTTGTCCTTTGAGGTGTCTCTTTGTTCCAGGGTCCGCTATGCTGCAGCCCTGTGCATGTGTGCAATTTCCAGCTTCAATGGCTCCCAATGATCTAAACTTCCTTAGACTTCAGGTCTAAATTAGTATATCTGTAGAGTATCTCTTGAAGCCATAGTTGGAAAGACTTAAGCTTATTGTAGTATACAGACTTAGGCATCCCCTGGCACATAGCCTCTGACATGGCCCATTTGGTTCTTCTGCCCTCTGTGTTATAATCTCACTCAGGCTCCTCTTGGGTCAAATAATGACCAGTTGGTTGATTACCAGCAGTGAAGCCATGAAGACATCATTAGCCTGTTTTGTAGCTCTTATAATTTTTTCCTTTCTCCTGCAACAAATTACCAGGAAGAACTTGACATCTCACCAGATCAGATCAAAAGCCATTGTTAGAGCAGGGAAACCATCAGCAAACTTTTCCAAGTCCTTGGAAAATATACTCATTTTTTTTTTTAAACTGCTGGATATCCATAACTAAAAAGGGGAGAAGGCTTTTAAACAGGGAGTTAGATGGGTTGGATGAGGCATATCCCCAAATAGGTTTTGTGGAAAGGAAGAGTTGTGGAAATCTAACAGACCTATCCCTGAGTCAGTACCTGGTCTGTTTGTGGAGACCTTACGGGGCATCTCCTGTTACTGCTCAAGCTTTTCAGCCCAGGGGAAGGCCCAATAGGACTGAGATCCTTAGGCTTTGGTCATGGAAACTTACAGGACATTTTCCTGGGTCAGGTTCCACATGGGAATCTTACAGATAATGCCCTAGGTCTACAAACTTGCCTGGATATCATCTGGTCATCTTTTGTAAAGCTAAACTCTTCAGGGGCCAGAAGTATCTGGCTTTGTGTGAGCACCAGTGCGATTTCCTTTTGAACCTTTGTATCTCCCTTATAACCACAACCTATCTTCAGGACAAGGAGTCTGGAGCTAGGGTGCTGTACTGTTGGCTAAAACCATCTAACCACACAGTATATCTGTCTAAAGAGGTGTAATAAGTGCTCACCCCGAGAGATCCCAAAGCCTGACAATTTTTTTGGGTATACTGTATATGGCTCTTGGAGCCTTTGGCTAAACAAATGGGCATTTTAATAGATGATGTCTCACTATCTGTCAGTTGGTGGCAGTCTAAGAACAGGGAATGGGACATGTCTGTAGGATAAACATCAAGCAAAAATGTAATTTAAACTACCACAGCTAATAGTCCATGCAGGGCTTTTTAAAACTTGTGTCTTTGTATAGGAACCTCATCTCTTTCTAGTCTTTTCTCCTGTTCCCAACTTCCTCGCATTTCCCTAAATCATGTAACAAAAAGGATACATATTGGATGTCAAAGGAAAACCTCACAATAACAACTGCAGTTGATACATATATTTTAAAAATTATTTATTTATTTATTTTATCTCACTATGTAATTCAAGCTGGTCTTATACTCATTATGTAATTCAGACTGGTCTCAAATTCACAGGGGTCCTCCTTGCTCAGCCTCCCAAGTGCTGGGATTGCAGATGTGAGCCACCATGCCTGGCCCAGTTATGTATCCTTTTAGATGGGGACTTAAATTTGAGGCCACAGTTATCACAACAAAAGCAAAGTAGAATGGAGAGAAAAAGAGAACTAGTATTAGAGAAATAACGCCAGGAAGAGCTAGTTATAGGTGGGCTTTAAGATCCCGAAGAATGTAGTAGCCTCCAGCCATATCTGCTGGTGCCTCTGCCTCACTGTCAGCACAAAACTGCACTTGAAACTGCACAAAACCATGTGTTTTTCTTTCCATTTTCCTCATGGGCTGTGCTAGGCTAGTACTCTACTTTTTAACTGTCTGCCTCTGTCAGTTGACCAGGACCAGAAAAGCCAAAGAATTTTAATTCTTAGATAGATGAAGGGGGAGAGCAGGGACAAGGAGGAATCTGGAGTTTCACTAAGGGGGTTTCACTAGTAGGGCACTTGTTGTGAGCCTGTGAACTCTATTGGGCCCCATAACCTTGATGCTACTCAAGTGGCCGCCTAAAATGCACCTGGGCTTGCTGCCAATTGTACTCCCCCAAAAGAAACAATAGCAGGTGGACCAAGACTATGTTTCACATGACAAGTGAAAGGAAACATAAAGAAAGGTGCCTGGAGGACTGTCCAGCTCAAACCAACCTGGCCTCAGCTCCCAGGCTGGTTCATAGGGCCACAGACACATGTAAATTTGCTGCCTCATTTCTTGTCTCAGTTACACCTGTGTAGGGATATGGGAAATCCCAGCCACTGAAAGAGAACATTTATGCTGCAAGGATCAACAGCAAATGGGTTTGCACAGATACAGTGCCCTTCCTCCAGGTGCAAGAGCCCTCTCAGTCATACACATGCTAATGCCTTTTGCTCTATGGGCCTGGATCATCCTAGGAGTCTTCGCCATTGTGGTAGTTGCTCCAAGTGGCAGCCAGATCAGCAATTCATCCCATGTCCATGACAAGCATCCTTGACTACTTATAAAAAGCAAAAGAGCGAGTCATTCCAAGAAGTGCGTTACCTTCCTTTCAGACAAGAGTTCTTCCGGCTGCTGGCTATATTTGTAATCTTATTCGTTGGTCGTAATTTGTCTCACATTATACTCATCTTGTGGTTTTGTATCCACCTCGTGATTTTGCTCTATAAAACCATCTCTGTAAAGTGGAGTCCACAGCAACCCACTTGCGCCCCTCCTATCCCTAGAGCTCTCTCTCAATAAAGTTTTCCTGCTCTTCACTTCCATAGTTCCTTAGAATTCATTCTCCAATTTTGGGGAATATAAACTTGGTATATCAGATATGTAGCAGGTCTACATGTAATATTCCCCTTATATCATTTGGAGGTCCTATATCATTTGAGACCTGACTGAAATAACTGGAAGGAAGTAAGAGTTTGCTTTTATTTCATGGGTTCTGGATTGTAACTCATTTGGGTAAACAAAAATTGTTTCTTGTTTGTCAATTGCTTATGCTTTGAATTTTTACACCTTGTTTCTTTTACAAATTTTTTTGCTGTTAAAATGATGATTAAGTTGAGAACAAGAAAATTATGATATTTCTCTGATGGAGTAGTTTCATTTTGCAAAGAAGATACTATATTTCTGTTTTGGCTATGCTAATTTAGACTTACTAATTGCTGAATTTATTGGTGCTCCTTGTTTGACCTCTTTGATTTATTAGACAAGAGCGCTAGGAAAAGTAATGTTAGAGAATCCCCTAGTGGACTTTGATACTAACTAAAATGTGAATTTTAAAAATGCAGTAAAATGAGGCTTTTTATAAAATCTAGTTTATATTTAGGAAGTATAGAAACCTACTAATAAAACATGGGGCTCCAACTGCCAGTTAAAAGGCAATAAGCCTGTAGCCGTTCTTAAGACTTGAAGAGCAGGTTTCACTGGGACACTCTAGCCCAATCACTCCTCTACACTCTAGAGAAAATGTAGAGACTGTCCTGCCTCAGTTTCTTTTCTGGTATGATCTTCCACTGGCAAGGAGGCAATTTTAGCTCTTGAGATTCCCCACTCTCATCTTTGCAGGATGAAGGTGAGGATTCATAGACAAATTATCTCAGTAACTCACCATGAGCATGAGAATAAAGACCTCCTTTTTCTGATCTCATTTCTGATATTTTTCCTGTCACTTTATACTTCACCCCTCCTTTCTTTTCAGAAGAATGTTTCTGCTAAAGATTAGAGAGGGAAGGACCCTGAACTATCTAAATATTTCCCTCCCATCCAACAACTAAGAAACTTTAAATTGAGCCAATGGAAAATGAGCATTTGCTTAACACCAAAGATAGGGAAGTTATCTTAGATGAGGGACATTTACTCCATCTGTGGGGCAGATGAGACATCAGAATTTTGCCTGGCCAGGAGAACACACATGAAAGACATGTCCAGGTTTATGTGTTCTGAAAAGAGTATCCCAGGTACAGGAAGCAGAACCTGAGACACCCTTCCCCCCATGGAAAGAACCGACTTCTGGGTGATACCAGAAGGAGATATTTCCCAAAGCACAATACTCAAGGAACCAAAACACATTTAGTTTAAGGAAGAATCCCCAACCTCCTGGCTCTCTCTCTCCCTTCCCTCCTAGGTCTGATTCTCATCATTTGTTTGTAGGAGAGGGAAGTACTTTTGCTAAAAAGTTGTGGCTGCTGGATGATGGATATGTTTTAACTTCTGAGTTTCATCAATATGTTGCAGATATAGAGACATAGAAATTTTAGAGGGGGTTTTGAGCAAAACATAACCTTCTCTTTCTGTTAAGATTACCTAGGTGATTAGGTAGACAGCACAAATGTCTTAGGAACTTCTTTGGCCTAAGGCCCAGAATAGGATTTTTTTTGAGCCATTACTCAACTCTATCTCGGAGGTGATCTCTTTTGCAGGCTGGAAGTACTCCAACCACTACCATTTTGCTGTTTAATATTTTCATCACTGTTTCAAAGAATCAGAAAAGCAGTGGTTCAGATTTCCTGATTATTGGTTTTGCTAGCAATGCTTCCTTCTTTAAACATGACTGTTATAGCTGGAATCAACTGTTGCTTGTGCTTTTGGAAACATTCTAGAGTTAGAAGTATATGTTTCTGAGGAAGGTAGAGTTATGAGTCAGGAAGGATAGCTAGTCTGACTGGTATTTTTTTAGTTCACTCTCTAGATGGCAACCACATGCTCTGGAGTAGGTTTCTTTAGGGGATTCCTTGAAAGAAGATAGAAACCAAGTAGAGATTTAAAGTGATGCCTATTTCCCCCCTTGTGTTGCAATGGAAATTCAATGCCAAATTCTTTTACTCCTTTGAAATGTATTCTTAAGCACTAAATATTGTTCAACCCTCATATACTGAGAAACAACTGTTTAATATTTTCCTGCACCCACACATGCCCAGCTTACCCCCTAGATACGAAATGGAATGCAGAGGGAAGTACTGACTATGGTACTATTTCAAAACTACAATTGTACTATAAGAGAGAGAGAGAGAGAGAGAGAGAGAGAGAGAGAGAGAGAGAGAGAGAGAGAAAATGGTCATAATTACCTTATGTCCAGACTTTCTTTGCATTAAGGGATAATCTTCACTTATGTTCAAAATATAAATGTAAGTGAAAGGGAAACCAGACATCTCTGGGCCTTAAGGTACAGTCACATGCAACTACTAGTATTAAACCTCAATACTTGCTCTTTGGACCCTGAGGACAAGGTTTCCAAGGCAACTTTAACAAAATCCTCATCAACTATTACTATGTTGGATACTTTTCTCATTTCTGAGACAAAATACTTGAAACCCAAAATGAAGTAAGGAAAGGTTTATTTAGCTCACAGTTTGTAGAGGTTTTGATCTATAATCTGCTGGATCCAAAGCAGGGTGGCTCCTGACAGAGGACAGCAGTTCATGGTGATGGAAGACAGCAAAAGCAGTAAGAACAAAAAGAGAAGAGCACAGAGACAAGGCTCTTTTTGTCCCTTATATTGTATGTAGGCTAACTACCCTAGTGTGGGTGTAGCACTCATACCCGTAGTCCCAGCATTGGACCATGAATCAATCACAAATTCTAGAAGCCTGCTTCTATGACTATGAGGCTTTGGGGGGACATCCAGACAAAAATCATGACAATTACTAAACTTGAGTTTCTTCCACTTATCCTTTGGATTCTAAGGGTGAGGTTTCTAAACCCACTGTAACTGAAGCCTGTACTCAGGTAAACTTTTCAGATGACCCTGCTAAGAACACTGAGTCCTTTAGAGGACTTACCAGGCCTATAAATTAGACCAGAAAGATATAATGTTACTCTTATATCAAGCATTGTCTTCTAATGAGAGACAAGCAGCATTGCAAGCTGCTATCCCATTTGGAGATGAACATCATATTGTTAATTTTAGAAGATCAGAATACACGCAGCCAGGGGAATATCTGGTTCCTACTGGATCCCTAGCAGTCCCTACACAAGATCTTTCTGGCCTTCCAGCCAGACAGGAGACTGGAATAGGAGACATCTTCAGATATGTATTCTTGAAGATGTAAGAACACTGAAAACTAAGCCTTTCAATTATTTTAAATTGTCAATTACTTATCAGGAAAAAGATGAGAACATCTCTGCCTTCTTATATAATTTCTGAGAGGAACTGATGAAACACATCCCTGGTTCCTGATTTGACAGATGGATTATTCTTTAAGACATGTATATTACCCAGTCAGCCTCAGATATTAGGAAAAGTTACCAAAGATGGCTTTTGCTCCAGATAGCTCACTTGATACTGTTGCAGGCAGCTGAGTTAGTCAGAAATATTATAGGCAGTGAGATAGTGTTAGGTCCTCAATGGAGCCAGTGCAGACACCTGGTAATTGCCAGGGGGACAGACATCTCCTGCTGTGGGCCAGGCCTCAAGACAAAGGATCAAACAAAAGAGTCCACATCCTAAAGACTGATATTCTAATTAGTTCCCTATCACCCTGGAGTCACTATCCCATCCCCCTAGGGGAAAGGTCACAACTCTAAGAATGCCCACTTCCTATGTGACTTGCTTTCCCATTTGTCCCTAATGTAATCAATTTTTCCTAAACTATTGATTTTATTGGCTAACTATAGTTATGTCCCCCCTTATGCCCATCTGCCTTGTGAGTTCCCAGTCTTCCTCCACCTTGAACTCATGGTTTTACTCTGTAAAAGTCCCTAAAAAGACAGAGTCCTGGGCAACCCGCTCCAGTCCTCTTCTGTCTCTCTCTCAGACAGAAGCTTTCTTTCTCTAAATAAATATATTCTACTCTTCACCTCTGTTGTTCCTAAAATTCATTCTTTGATTTTAGAGAACACAAGTTCATACTGGACATAGTAGGCCGGGAGTTTCATTCTTCTATATCAATACTTTAGTGAAAACTGTATCCTCACTTGGGACCAGGAAGAGTTCAAGGGGAGAAAACAAAGAGACCAAGAGAAAATGCTTGGTTGTGACCTTAAAGGAAATAGACACTAAGTCTGATTTTTGGGTCTCCAAGAAGAACTTGACAGTTAAACTCACATGTTACTGATGCAGAGATCCAGGCCACATTAGGATGGACTGTGACAGGAACTGTCATGAAAAGAGACTCTCAATTGATTTGGGACTGTGCTTCCTCAAGGGTTCAGAGATAGTTCTTATCTTTTTGGGGAAATGATTTTCCATAACTTAGTGTGTTTGAATTTTCCCAAGTTACAGTTCTGCAATATGTAGATGATGTTCTGCTATGTGTCCCCTCAGAAGGGCTCTCTAGCCAAGGTACCCAGGCTCTGCTGAATTTTCTTGTAGAGAGAAGTTATAAAGTCTCTAGGTCTAAGGCAATACTTTATAGCCTTGAAGTAACATATCTAAAGGAACCTGATGCCTGGAACAATAGAGAATTTAACCAATACTTTCCTTTCTGTAGCCAAACATCCTAAAACAGTTAAGGGGATTTCTATGAATTACAGGCTTTTGTCACCTTTGGAGAGCAGTCTTCAAAGGGGTAAGCTCACACAACCCCTTGATCAGCTTATAAAGGAAGCCAAAGGACAGATAGCTATATTTTAAAATAGGAATCTGATTCCCAAACTACATTCCAGAAGTTTAAACAAGCACTTCTAAATACCTCAGCATTGAACGTACTGATAGGATTCTGCTTCAGTCTGTATGCTGATGTCTTTGGGAGTTCTTGTGCAGGATTGAGAACCTGCTCAACAGCCTAAAGGGTATGAATTAGACATTGTAGCCAAAGGATGGCCTGCATTCCTTAGAGCTGTAGCTGCCATAGCTCTCCTGGTATGAGAGGCATCCAAGCTTACTGTAGGCAAAGATCTCACTGTGTATACTCCTCACAATGTGGCAGGACTTCTTTCTTCCAAAGGGAGCCATTGCTATCAGACAACTGACTTCTTAAATACAAGGCTCTATTTATATAAGGACAGTCGTCTAATAAAAATATGGTTTTCCTTAAATCCTGTCACTCTTCTACCAGAAAAAGAAGAAATTCAGACTAAAAGACATGACCGCAAACAGGTAATTATACTTATGTGTGCAGCCAGAGAAGATTTGTTAGACATACCCCTTTTTGACCTTTATCTTGATGTAGGGGAATGAAACTCCCAGCCTACTACATGTCTAATATGAGTTCGTGTTCTCTAAAATCAAAGAATGAATTTTAGGAACAACAGAGGTTAACAGCAGAATATATTTATTGAGAGAAAGAAAGCTGTCTGAGGGACAAAAGGAGTCCCAAGTGGGTTGCCAAAGACTCTGCCTTTTCTAGGGACATTTACAGAGCAAAACCATGGAGTGAGACAGGTCCAAGGTAAGGAAAACATGGTAACTCCCAAGGTGGGCATAAGGTGAGACAGAACAATGGGTAACCAATAAGATTGCTTGCTTAAAGTTGATTAAACTGGGGACAAATACTTAAAGAGCAATGACTCTTCCCTTAGGGGGTTGGAATGGTGACTCCTGGCTTTTCAGGGTGATAGAGACCTATTTGGAATATCAGTCCTAAGGATGTGGGTACATTTGTTTGATCTTTTGTCTTGAGGCCTGACCCACAGCAGGAGGTATCTGTTTCCCCTATAGTTGCAAAGTATCTGGGCTTCTGCACTGGCTCCTTTGAGGACTGAACCCTTTCTGACTGTCTATAATATTTCTAACTCAGTTCTCTGTAACGGTCTGACACTGTTTTGTAATGGCAGTTCTTTATGGGACAAAAAAGGCAGGGTGTGCAGTAGCGACTCCTCATCAAACACTTGAAAGTTCTTCACTTGCCCCTGGGACTAGTGTCCAAGTAGCAGAACTCATCTAATTCATTCTTTGATTTGGAGGAATATGAACTCAACATATCAGACATCTAGCAGGTTGGGAGTTAAAATATTTCCCTAATATCAGAAAGACTCAATTCTCTTTAGGTAAACACTCATGAAAAGCCGTGAAAAATTGCTAAACTTCTTAATGTAGCTCTCATTGAGCACTGTAAGTGTACTCCTCATTGTATGGTCACTGTTATCCTTGGTGATCTTCTACAAGAGGTGGAAAATCTGCTGGAACATATGCAGTAAATACTTCTCAAATTCCATAGACATGCAGTTCTTGGGCATGAGTTCATTGATGCAGGACATGGGCAGGATGCCACGCTGACCATGCTCCTGACCCAAGACATAGTTTTGGCTGCTGCCATTCACTGACACCATCTTTCTACCTTAGATGTCACAACCAAAGTGTGCAAAATGGAAGATGGTGATGAGGAAGGATGAGGTGATATTGGAAGAGAAAAATCCAGCTGAAGAGATAGGCCACAGACTGCAGGGCCAGGGAGCAGACATACTCTCTACATCAAGGATGAGGATTGGCTTACTTAACACCTTGTCTGAACTAGGACTCTGCAACAGGTTACTCAGCTAGTCACCATTTTCTCCTGAGGTCAAGGATGGTGGTGGAATGGTGGCAGTACTCCTGTTTGTCCCACACAGTCTCTAAGACACCTGTCAAAAGCCCATGCATTGCTTGCACTTGGTCCATCAGCAGCTCCCAACAGTCCTGCTTCCAAGCCACACTGGGGTCCTCATGGGGATAATCTAGCTCTTCTGAGGTTATCTTCAACATGATCAGCCCAAAAGGAGTTCTCATAGGGGACTGGATCAACTCTTAAATGTTAGTAAAAAAGTCATGGTAGAACATAGGCCAAATTGACATCCATTATCAACAATAACTACAGAGTTTGATCTGGATAAAGTAAGGTAAAGTTTTATGGTGAGCTGAAAGGAGTTTAGGCAGGCAGCTATGAATTTCCATCTTACCCTAAGGTGTTACCCCAAGCCACATTTTATGGAACAGATTCTCAAAAACCATTAAACTGTATGTCGTTACATTGTTATTCCTAGTTCTGGAGAGAAAATACAGACAGACTCTCCAGACACCTATTTGCTGGGCAAAGTTATTGAGAAGCTCCTATATCTCTTGATTTGTTTCATCAGTCATACAATCATGAAAAATTCTGTCATTAGATTTTCCAGTGCTCTGAGGGAGACTTCTCCAGATGCCATGCTGGCTGGGAAGGGAGTGCTCAGGTGACCTGGCTTTTGGGCTTCAGACACAGAACTTGCACAGCTCAGATCATGGTCCCAGAAGGCTCTGGAAGCCACACTCCCATGCAAAGACAACTTCCCTCTGCAGGGATCCTTTAAAAAAGGATCTGCCTCATCAGGGACTCCAGGGACAATACATCCACAAACCTGTGCCTCTCCCCAAGGAAAATGAAAAAGCAGGAAATGGGGCTTGAAGGCTGGAGAAGAGGCAGCAGCTGGGGAAAGGAGCACTCAGGCCAGACTTCCCTACTGACAGGGCCCCAGAAAGGGCTCCTTGGCCTCTGTGGACAGCTGCTACCCACTCCCCCAGAGCATCCCTGTGCTCCCCCTCTCCAACAGCCCCAATGCCTGCCTTGTATGCTTTTCACACAACCATTTTAGGTCTTCCATATCAAGTCTATTTTCTTATGATGTCCTAATTTTCCCTAGGTCTGATGATTTTAATCAGTTTCAATTTTTCCTCATTTCAATTTGAGGTAGGAGATTAGGACTGGGGCAAAATCTGTTAGACAACTGATGAAATCTCTCCAAGTCATGGAAACTCAGGGCACCTGCATGGAACACAGGATTCAGGATGACTCTGCAGCTTCTGAGTACCCTACAGGCAAGCCATCAGCAAAGTAGTATTTTCAGTTTCTCATTTGTTGATAGCCATGCTGACTGGGAAGAGATGAAATCTCAGTGTAGTTCGACTAATAGCTAATGATGTTAAACATTTTTTTCATATATTTATTGGCCACTTGAACTATTTTTTTCCAAGTGTCTTCAATTTATTTTCATATTTATGGATTGGATTATTTCATTTCTTGTTGTTTCTTATATGGTCTAAATGTTAATCCTCTGTCAAAAGAAGACATGGGAGATTTTCTGTCCTTCATGGGCTGACTTTTTACTCTGTTGGTTCTTTCCTTTGCTGTACAGAAACTTTTTAATTTGGTATAATCCCATTTGTTGATTCTCAATATTATTTCTCTTGCAATTGAAGTTCTATTTAATGACTTTTCCTGTGCCTATGCCTTCAAATGTCTCCTCTATTTTCTTCTAGCAATTTTAGAGTTTCAGGTCTGATTCTGTCATAGTCAGCTAAGTATACAGTAAGAGTCGGCTTGGGCCTTCAAGGAAGTCAGCTCAAAAACTAAAGATATTAGAACTGCAACTGGAGGCAAATCTGAAAAGAGTCAGACCTCAGGGTAGAGAAGGATTAGCAAGACCTGCATATCGTCCAGGAGACAAACAACTGGAGGGTGTACTGTAATCAGTACCGCCTGGTCCAGTGGGGCCAGATAGGTGTCAGATATGAAGGTGACCAGAATACCTGGACCCATACTCCCCTCCCTTTCCAAGAATTCTTTGATCTTTCCATGTACCCTTCTGGAGTGTCTCTTTTCTGTATTGAATCAGTATTAGCTAAGTGGCTGTACTTGTAATCCTATAGGTTGATTGTAGTTTTACCCACATTCTACCCACATTGTGATTTTGCTATATAAATTACTCCTGACAAAGGGCCTCAGTGGCTACCCATTTGGGACTGCTACTGAAAATCCAGGAGCTACTCTTCTTCTTATTTCTGATAAGACATTCCTAATTTTCTCCTTTGATTTGCAGCTTCATTTCTCCATGTTGTGAGCCCATGAACCAGACATATTTGACATCTAATGGGTCAGTGGAGTTACACTTTTCCTATATCCATACCAAGGCCTTAATCTATGTTGTATTGATTTCTATACAGAGTGAGAGATAGGGGTCTAGTTTCTGTCTTCTACAGTTGTCTCAGCACCATTTGTTAAAGAGGCAGTCTTTCCTCCATGTATTTTTACTACTTTGTCAAGAATCATATGATTGTAGTTGCATGGGATTATTTCTGTACCTTATCATATTTTTTTTTAAACTGTGGCTTTGTAGTATAGTTTGAACCTATGTTTTTGTTTGTTTGTTTTTGTTTTTTGATACAGTCTCCCTATGTAGTTCAGGCTGATCTTGAACTCACTATGAAGCCCAGGCTGGCATGGAGCTTGCAGATATCCTCCTGCCTCACTCTCCCAAGAGCTGGGATTATAGTTGAAACTATGTATTGTGATATCTCCAGCTTTCTTCTTCCTCTCCTTCTCCTTTCTCTCTTCTCCTTCTTTTTCTCCTTCTTCTTCTTCTTCTTCTTCTTCTTCTTCTTCTTCTTCTTCTTCTTCTTCTTCTTCTTCTTCTTCTCCTCCTCCTCCTCCTCCTCCTCCTCCTCCTCCTCCTCCTATTCCTCTTCCCTCTCCTCTTCTTCCTTCTCCTCAGATTGTTTTGGCTGTACTGGGCTTGTTATGTTTCCATATGAATTTTAGGATTCTTTATTCTACTTTGGTGATGAATGTCATTGGAACTTTTGATGATTACACTGAATCTATAGATCAGTTTTAGCAACACAGTCAGTATTAATTCTAATCCATGAAGCTGGGAGGTCTTTCCATCTTCTAGTGTCTTAAGTTTCTTCACTCCTACAATTTTTGTGGTAGACATCTTTTACCTTTCTAAATAGGTCAATTCATAGGACTTTTTTTTAGACTACTATGAATGGAATTGTTTTCCTGATTTCCTCAGAAAGTTCATTTTGGGTATAATAAAAGTTGAAGTTGATTTTGTATACTTCTGAGCCCTTTGAATAGCTTATTTTGAAACACAGTCTTACTAAATTGCCCAGGCTGGCAGTGCAGGCACTGCAGCCCAACAGAAGGCTCGCTAGTTTTGCTTCTGAAGACTGGCCATGCAAGGAGTGCAGTACATCTAATGATTTGGCTTCTTCCCTTAGAGGATGGAGGCTGATTTTGGTTGAAGACCAAGCCAAGAACATGCGTGAAAGACTGGCAGACTTGGACAATAAAAAGGAAATTCATTGAGGATGGTGCTTCAAGAGCTCTATAGAGAAAGATGGTGGACTGATAAGCAGCAGGATACGGAGCCTCTCTGAGAGAGACAGCTAAGATGCCAGAATAAAACATTCTGGAGAGATCCAGATAGAGGGAGATGGACTCTCTCAACCCAGGAAGAAACTGAAGAGCTGCTCAAATATGAAGTCCTGGGGCTACCATTAGAGAAGCTGAGATTAGTGGTCACGGTGCTCTCACTGAGCTGCCTGAATTAGTGCCACAGGTCTGGCCTGAGGGCCTGAAACTGAGCTGATGTGACTGGCCTGAGCTGCCCCACGCATGGAGCTGAGCCACCCCATGCGCAACTCTCCTGGAGCTACTGCAAAATTGTGCTGAAGCTGCATTAAATTTGGAGGTCGGGGAGCCCAGTGGAGAATGGAGCCAGAGAGGGACCAGCATTAACCCACTGTGAGTGCTGGGAATAAGACCCTCCCATGGGAAAGGGTGACCAACTGGACATGTTGGAGTCAGCACAATAGGCCTGAACTAGGAATGGCAATGACTTCAGTTGGTTGCTCCACTCGCAGAGCAGATTAGTGGGATCTGCTTGGCCTGGGTCACATGCCTGACCAGGACTCAATAAGCTGTCCCAAACTGATTCCCTATGCACAGCTTGCACTGATTCAGTGAAGGCTCCCGAAGGCTGACTGGCTCAGAGGGGAGGAGCCAGCATACACTGCCCCTGCCTGCACCTCAGCCACTAACAGCAAACTGGAGAGGGCAGAAACCTCTAGCCAGCATGCTTCAGAGGAACTATAACCAACAAGGAAAGGGGCTGGGAACTCCACTATACACTTGTATGGAAGAAACCAAAAACATGACAAGAGAAAGAAATAAGAAAAAGCCTCCAGCCCCCAATCCTGAGAATATTGATCCAGGAGAGGTAAATACAAAACAGATTGAGGGCAGCAAACAGGCAACATCAAACATGACATCAGTGGACATAAAGAGATATCTTCAGGACCTTGTAAATGAGCTCAAAGCTGAAATATTTTTTTAAAATTTTATTTAAAGAGAAAAAAACAAAATAAACAAAACAGAATAAAGGGTAGCAACAATACAGAATTCCAAGGAAAAAAGGAAAAGAACAACAAAAAATCCTAAGAAATTATTACTTTACAAATTACATACTGACTTCTTGTAAATAGTTGTTCAAATTACAAAGTTAAAACATGTAAAGTAGACATTCAGACAGTGAGACTGTTAACACTTCTGATCCATGATCTGACAAAAACAGCATATGGTCATCCATCTCACCCACTCAAATATACATGCAATTATATCAAAAGGATAAAATTAAACACAACAAAACAGAACAAAGCGGATCACAAGAAAGCAATGTAAGAGACATAAATTTCAAAACTAGACAATCAGAGATATTCACCCTCCATCACACTGACTCTTGTTTTCTTCCAAATAGTTGTCCATATTGTCACATACAGGGAATTCACATGAAACAACATAGTACAGAATTGATCTGAGCAGGACGAGGAGAGCATTTCAGGTCTTCAAGACCAGACATTAGGGAAGTCAAGAATGGCTGTCATAGTATCGCTCATTCTCCTCAAAACAGCTGTCCATACCTTCATATGTGTTGAACTTAAACAAGACAAAGCAAGCTAAAATCACTTTGAACAAAAAGTGATAGTTTTGCTGGATTTCACATCATGACATTATGGAATCAGCACTAGATATTGTAGTGTCTCTTTTTCTTCAAAGTAGTTGTTCATTGCAACATGTGTTATATAGTTGGTTCTTGTAAACTGTTTATAATCTCTACACATGCATGAGTCTCTAAATGTATATCTATCCTTTCTGTATTAGAGGTAAAAACAAAGCAAAGCAAGATAAAATAAAACAATTCCTAGAAAAGCATGAGGCACAAAAGTCACATAAAACTGCAATACTAGGTGATCTACAATGGTTACCATGATGTCTCAGCAGTATATAAAAACATTAATAAAAACGAAGCATTGGAGACATTATAAGACTTCAAAAGCAAGTAATAATCAAACCAGAGAAGGTATCTTAGTGAATCTTGTCATCTTCAGTGTAGTTGCCTATACTCTTAGACTTGGTGCTATCAATCATAACAGATTTAAATAAAATCAGTCAATACAGAGTAGCAATCTAACAAACCAGATTCAAATAAGATCAGCCATAATAAGACAGTGTAAGTTATAAAGGGCTTCTGATTAAGTTGATAGGAAATTAGGGATGATTACCATAATATGACCTCTTATTTTTGGGATAGCTGACCATGTCCTCAAGTCTAGCGTAAGTAGACAAACTGGAACAGCACATAATCCATCCAAGCAGAGTGCTGAGAATAATGTAAATTTTAAATCTTGTTACCCCATTAACAATATCCTCTGCCTCCCTTTTGTAGAGAATTCCTCCCCTTTCACTCCTATAGGGTGCACTGCTTGTTTTGGGTCCCACTGCCTCCCTATATAGAGCATCTCAATGGACCCTCTCCTGATCTACTCTGCCTGTGTTTCTCTCTGTTAATATTTCAAGGCCCTCTATACTAGAGATTACAGCCAATCTTCTGTGCCTTATTTCTGCTTCTGTTTTTCTACCACTGGTTGTCTATCTTTCTGTTCCACTCCACTATCTCCCCTGTTCACTGAGGCCTCTCTGCCACTGTTCCTGAAATGCTCGTATTCTTGTTCTCTCTCCCTAGAATGTCTTTCAGTATTTTTTGTAGAGTTGGACTGGTGGTCACAAATTCTCCTAGTTCCTCTTTGTCACGGAAGCATCTTGTTTCTCCATTAATTTCTAGAGAGAGTTTTGCACATCAATCTGGGCTGGAGATCATTCTCCTTCAGTGCTTGAATTACTTCACTCCAAGCTCTTCTTGACCTGATGGTCTGTGTCGAGAAGTCTGCCATGATTTTGATGGGTTTTTCTTTATAGATGATCTGTTTCTTTTCTCTGATGGCTTTCAATATTCTGTTCTTATATTGAATTTCTGGGATCCTGATTATTATGTGTCTGGGTGTAGCTCTGTTTGGGTTGTAGGTGGCTGGAGTTCTGTATGCTTCATACCTCTGCATGTCACTTCTTTTTTCTATGCTTGGGAAAATTTCCTTAATAATTTCTGTGAATAGCCATTGTAATTCGTCTGTCAAAACTGAAATATTAATTCAAGTTAAGCAAGATATAAGTAGATTAATAAAAGAAATGCTAAGCACCTCTCAAGAAGACACAGATGGAGGAATGGAGGAACACAAAAGAAGGAGAGAAACATTCAATGAAGAATATAAAGAAAACCTAGAATACATGAAGCAGATTCAAACAGATTACCAGGAAACTAAAAACTCCATTGAAAGCTGGCAAAACTGCTTGAAAGAAACTAAGGATAGACTATCAAAACTTGAAGACAGGTCTGCAATGTGTGATCCTGAGGGGAAAGAAATAACAAGGGAATAGGCAGTAACAATACAAAGGCTAGAAGACAACAAGAGGACCTATAATCTAAGAAGAAAAAAATGTAAATGAAGAAGCAGGAGTCAAAACAAAGGAATTACAAAGGCTATTTACAGAAATAATTAAGGAAAACTTCCCAAGCATAACAAAAGGAAATGATATTCAGATGTATGAGGCATACAGAACTCCAGCCACCTACAACCAAAACAGAGGTACACCCAGACACATAATAATCAAGATCGCAGAAACCCAATATAAGAACAGAATATCAAAAGCCATCAGAGAAAAGAAACAGATCACCTATAAAGGAAAACCCATCAAAATCATGGCAGACTTCTCAACACAGACCATCAAATCAAGAAGAGCTTGGAGTTAAGTAATCCAAGCCCTGAAAGAAAATAACCTCCAGCTGGAACTTAGTGCGCCGAGCCAACCAGTAAGCAGCCTACCGCCCTGGAGAGTGACTGTGGTGTGGGGAGCCGCGGCCACCCCAGGGCGGGGAAAGCAAAAGCAAGAGTGTCTCCTGAGATCCACACCATGCTGGAACTTAGGGCACCGAGCCAACCAGTAAGCAGCCTGCCGCCCTGGAGAGTGACTGTGGTGTGGGGAGCCGCGGCCACCCCAGGGCGGGGAAACCAGAAGCAAGAGCATCTCCTGAGATCCACACCATGCTGGAACTTAGGGCGCCGAGCCAACCAGTAA
>PVJX010019010.1:0-35555 GCA_004027295.1 Dolichotis patagonum
TTTAAAAAAAAAAAAAAAAAAAAAAAACCTTTTGCTGCACAATGTTTTGAAGGAGGCAGAAATTAAGTAAATAGATATGTTTGGCAATTGCCTTTTGTTGGTTTGTAACTCAGAAATAAATGGAAGACCGATACTGTATTTTAAGTTTCTTTTATATTTTCCTCTATAAATATAAATTTATCTTTTATATCCTATTGTGTTTTTAAATCATCATCTGCCTATAATTACCAAATATTTTTTATGATTATCTATTATTTGTTATTTTAAATACATAAAAGAGTTGTGATAACTTCCTTTATCATGTAAAGAGAAATTTTCTTTGAGTTTGGGTTAGTAGTTTGGGGGGGGGAAGCTAAGTGCCTTATTCTTTGCCATAGCATTATTCTAAATGAACGAAATAATGATTGGAAGAAAAATATGTTAGTTACTAAGATAAAGATTGAGAAACATATTACTTTCTTTCTAAAGTGATAAAAATAAGTTAAGCCTTACTTGGATCATACATTTAGGTAATATGAAATAAGATCTACTATGAAAATTTTAAAACATCTTAAAGTGCTCTTAAATTTGAAAATAAACTATTCAGGCTATAAAGTAAATGATAAATAATGTCAAAGAGGCAGACTGCAATCAATATTTCTTCTGTTTTTATAAATTATTTCTCTATCAGTAGAGAAGTTTCATAAAAAATAAAATGGCCGACATCAAAACTAATTATGATAGTTATATCTTAGTTTTGAGATTGACTTGATAGTTTTTTTTATTGTTTCTGTCCAGCCCCTTTAAAGGGAAAAGAGATTTAATAACAATATACTTTACAGCATTATTTATGATCATCAATTAAATCTGGCACATTCAAGGAGGCTTTATTTTATAAAGTTCAGTTTTAGAAGGCAGGTTTTCACAGTTTCTCTGTAAATATTCCGTTATTCTGAATCTTTTGACTTGGGAATTTTTGTCCTTGAAATTCTAGGTTATTAATTTAATTGATGTAGTCCTCCGGGATCCATTTATCTTATCTCTGTAATCAAATAACTGGGACTTAAGCAGATGCTAAGTAGAGGATCCAAGAGAGGGGGTCTAGCTCAGGAGGAGAACCCTTTGTCCTTGGTTACCACCCTCGTCACACTCCTCTCGCCTGCCCTGTGGCTCTGATGCAAGTTGTACTTGTATCCTGTGCCTACAGTGGCTGCCATACAATGCTCAAGTTTGATCTAAGCTCAGTTTCTTTGTGTGTGTGTGTGTGTGTGTGTGTGTGTGTGTGTGTCCTTTCGAGTGCTAATTGATTATAACAATCTAAGATGCCAGTATAACCATGTTTGGGCAAAGGCTGTATAAAGCCATGTATGGGCTTATATTCTGACTCAATTGATATCATCATAGCAAAAAATGTAAACCAGTAATTGATTACACAACTAAGCCAATGTGAAGAATGCAATACCACTATCTACTGGGAGGATCATTTGACCTGAAAGGGTATAAACCATTCAGGAGAGTTTTTTCCACTTTCTGACATTTCATACTGTGAACAGTAAGGACATTTGACCTTGCCTAGTTTTAAGGGGGAACTGTTCAATTTATTTCCATTTATGTGACATGCAATAGAGGTCAAAAACAATGAAAATATAAAACTGCTAAAGTGAGGGGTAACAAATTTAAAAGTGCATTTTCTGGGGACTCAATAAAGGAAAAATCTGGTGGCAGGTTGTGTTTTTCAAGACAGTGCCAGGTAAATGTCAGTAATCATCAGCGACTGGAACCACCATTAGTTGCTGGCAATTGTTCATGATGATTGGAAAACACTTATAACTGGTTTCAGTCTTTACCACAGTATCTTACATCTGGCATCTCCAAAGCAGACACAAAATAATATTTTCCAAGAATAATTATATTATCAGCAGCTGGTTGCTCAACATACAGGGAGAATTATACACAAGCATGTACAAATCCCACTCTTCTTAATTCTCACTAGCAGTTAAAGTACTTACATGTCCCGTCACGTCTGTGCCAACATTGCCTGTTTGAAGAACACCAGTTTCTCAGGCAATAAACTTTGTGTACCTTGAGGAAAACTCAGAAATAATGCCTATCTTAGGAATATCTTTATCAAGGTGAAGGAAAACAAAGCAAGATACTGGGAGAATAATGCAAACATATTAAAAAACAAAGAGTAGATGGCAAATGTGATTGTGGGAATTGCAGTGTGTTACAAAGCCCTTACAGCACAGACAGCTGCACTGCAATATGAAGCAAGGTGTCCTTTACCTGAACTATATTGTTTGACCTTGTACTCATCTCTTCTCAATATTGTCTCTCTACTCCTGGGAATGTCCTCAATGTGAGAGCTGAAGTCAAGGAAAAGAATATGACCTAACGAAAGCCCAGAAAGGAACCGCAGAGGATTCACTGAAAAGACAGAACTTGGTTCATTAAAGAACATTAGGCTGGGAGAGAACTTAGAAAGTATCTACTCCAGGCCTTTGATTTTATAGACAAGGAAACTGTGATTTATTAATTCTTCATTCATTGGACAAATAGACTTTGCCCTAATCTAGGTACTGGGGATGTGGGGAGACAAGAGGTTAAGTCTTTGATCCACGGAGGGAAACAAGCAACAAACACAAGGAAACGAGCAGCAAACACACAAATAGCTAGTCATTAAGTTTAGATTATGATGCATGCTGGGAAGAAGATACATCAGGAAAATGGAAGAGAAGTGCTAGGGATCACTCTAGGGAGAGGGTTAGGAAGAGCTTTTGTGAGATTCGCATTTGTGCTGAAACATGAATGGTGAGAAGGAGCTTAGGCATGGAGAGAGCTTGGGCAGAGCTCCAGCTAAAGGAGGCAGCAGACACGAAGTTTCAAGGCCGATGAACTCAGCAAACCTGAGTAAAAGAAAGAAGGCCAGGGTGGCTGGACCTGGGAAACCAGAGGGAGAAGGTGAGGATTGTCAGAATGATTGGCAAATGCAACCTCATGAAGGCCTTGTTACCCGTGGTCATGAGTTTAGGTTAAAGGGGTCTCAGAAGAACCAAGAGTGATGAGTTTTCAGCAAGAAAGTAGGATTGTGTTTCCCTAAGCAGAACCACATGGGTTAGGACATTTATTCAAGACACATTTCTCGGGCATTTTTTCTATGCATAGTGCGGTGCTAGGTGCTGAAGAGTTGCAGAAAAAAAAAATGTTTCTGTGTGTCAGACGTTTATACTTGGCAAGAGTGAGTTTCACAAATGAAACCATTGGTGTTGCACTTACGTGACAATCAAAACACCACACATATTATACCTTGGGAATGAAAGAGTTCATTAGAGGTTTTGGAATAAGATAAAGCCATGAGAAGTAGTGTTTCATTCACTCATTCATAAGTGTGTAGAAAACCAAATAGGAAGTAAAAAAAAAAGGAAGATAATTTTCAGGGTTTCGAACTCTAATTCTTAGGAAAAGAGTGGTGATATTGCTGGAAATCTTCAAACTGTGAAGGGACCACTTTCGGGTGTAGATTAGGCTCTGAAAACACCAAGGAGGAGGGGATGTGTGCTGTTCACGTGAGAGGCGCTGCAGGAAGCTGACACGAGCCTCACGTTCAATCTCATCTCGTCTCCTATCTCATATCCTGGCTGTGTGCCTCAACCATCTAGTTCGTCTTCTAATAAAATGTGATCATGTTCTTTTCCGACTTCCTTGCGAAACTGAAAATTCTTTGAAGGTTGGAATAGTGCTAACCCTTAGGGCCTCACACCAACCAGGGTGCAGAGTAGAAGTTTAAGAGATGTTTGATAAATTGGTGGCATCTCGAACTGAGAGAGAGAAGAAGGCCTGACGAGGAGGAATGGTGGTCTGGATCAGTACAAAGGACAGTACGAAATATGAAACTTCCATTGAGCATTAGTGTCACTAGGGACCTTCAAAAGGCAGAACTAGTGAAACAGAATTGGAATGGTCCAAGGGAAAATTTATTATGGGAAGACAGAGATGGTTGCAGAATAGACTGGGCAATAATCAGTGGAGGCACGGAGATCGCTGGCTCCCAGAGTTTTTTGGGAAAATAAAGGAGAGGTGGAGGAGAAGAGAAACAGAAGTTTTATCTATGTTTAATTTTTGTTTTTGAGGAAAATAAAGATACATAGACAAACTATAGTTAGTCCATAAAACTACAGTACATGATAGTGGACATTGAAAGATTTTTGTTATTGTCTTGTCCAAGGATACCTGGGAAATTCCCATGTTACAGTTGAACTTAGTGGAACCATGTTCTCTCATAAGTAATGACTAAGTTCTCTGCCAGTAGTCATAACGATGATTTTAACTGAGACTCCAACTGCAAATTTTAATTCATTATTTATGAACCTTTACAGCTGTATTTCCACAAGAAAAAATTACTGGCTCATTTATCAGGTGTGAAGGAGGGATGTTAACAGGTAAGCCTGAAAACTTGGGGGAGGGCTAAGCTATTTGAATCATAGTTATGAAGGTGTGGAGAGGTTCCTGACAGGACAGTGAGGTAAGCTGGAAGGGATTTCAAAAAGATGACTGATGTCCCTTCTTTGGCCAGAAAGTGTAAATTTTTCTCACAGAGATTTTGAGGTTGACTACATTTGCACTTTCAAAACTTTATTAGCCTGTATGTAAAAACAGCCATCCCATGTATCAGTTAAAACACGGGACAGCCCCCGGTGCACCTCTCCTCTGCTCCTCAGACTACAAAGTCTTCATTCCCCTCTCAGGATCCAGTGGTAAGTCCTCTGCCTTTTGCAAAGACCCCTTAGTCTCCCAGGAGAGTAGTCACTTTTTTCTCAGCATTTCTGGGGCGGTGCGTGCCCTGTGCTATAATTGTTTTGGACACTGTCTTCTACCACACAGAGGTCCTGTGGGCCTGAAGTCATGTTTTAACACCTTCTGTTCCCTCAACCAGTGGGAATCCTCAAAAAGTCTGCAGGATGAATGAATAAAATGGTAGGGAAAAGAACTTTTACAAATAGGAAATTCATAAACGCAGTTAATCCACTATTTTTGAGACCCATATATTGAAAACTAAGAAGCATCTGGGAGGTGAAGAATAAAGAAAGGTAAAGAACTCAAGCAACAAGGTTCCTGTGTGGATTCAGAAGGAAGAACCAGAAGAAGACTGGTGAGGAGGCTGAGGGGGTTTTGGAGAGTTGTCAAGGGAGGTATCCAAAGTATGGGATTTACGCAAAATGGAGATTTTCTGAATTTGAGTCAGGCACATGCACACAATCCTACCTTAGAGAGAGGAAAGTGATCCCTGCTAAAAAATAGACAAGAGAAACTTGGTCTTAATCAGAATGGACTTCTGGAAGTTAAAAGGATGCAAGGCAAGCTTTAGAAAGGCAGAAACTACTTAGAGAAGTTTCTGGACAATAGACACTGATGTAGACTCTACTCACCTGTGGAAATGTCTGCAGCATTCAGAATTTTAAATGTGCTTGCTCATATTTAATGAATTATCTTTTTGTTTTTCTTAGTTTGTGTGTGTGAAACTGGTTTTTCTTTCATCCTACGCTAGAGGATTTTGTCCCTCAAAATATACTTTCCTCTTTTACTAATAGAGAATATTTCATTTATTCTCAAGAATTTGTTCATTTCCCCAAATCTCAAAAATAATAAAACCAGCTAAACTGTTTAAAGTTTGGCAATATAATGTTTCATTTATAGGAAAATATAATATATTTGCATTTAGATTCAATTAATATCCTAAATGGTTTATTAGAATTATAAAGAAACAATGATGTTTTGAGCAAATTGAGTTACAATTGATATATTTCCTGTTCCACAAAGGGGTGAGTAATTTTACATTTGTACAGGGTTTTTAAAAAAAATCTTACAAGCCATAAATATATGGCTTGCACACATTTTATTTCCTTGACGCATTACATATCATAATTTCTTGAAATTTTCAGAGAATTTATCATTACTAAGTGGTGTGAGTTGAGAGGCTGGGACATAATTTGGGTGTGAACTGGTGAAGGAGTTGACCAGCTTTGCTGAGGTATTCAAGTAAAGACAGTCAGACCAGGAACTTGGGAGAAATCCTGTGATGTGGGAAAGTTTCCCTGCAGTCACACTTCTTACGTGACAAGTGCGTTTCTGTATTTGGATGGCAGATAATATATGACTGTCTGAGATTCTTGTGGCAATTTGATAACCCCTAGTAGAGAGTAAAAGAAAAAAAAACATTGATTTAGAGTCCCAGATTTATTACATGTATCCAAGTGATGTTGAACAAGTAATTAACCACTTCATACCTCCATTTCCTAATCTCTTACATGGAACAGCTGATATTTGTCACAAGCTTAATGTCATAAAAGTCACAAAATGTTACAGCTGGAAGTAAACCTGAATAAACTTTCTTTTCTGGGTCAGAAGTTAAGTAACTCTAAAATTAAAGAATCACGGGGACCTCTCAACCCCTTTACTGTATGGATGTGCGTGTTCTCTTCCTAAAAGGGAGACAGAAATGTCACATTTCCAAGACTTTGAATTCCCTGTTTTCCCGGGGTCTCCTGGGTCCAGTTTTCCAGGGATTACTGGAAAATGTTAGTGTTGTATTATCACGGACTAAATACTCCAGGATTCTAGGGAATTACTAAAAGTAGCAGAGGACACTTCGGGAGGGACTAATTTCTGAAAAGCAAGCTAGATGTTTAATTCAGTTGTGACTTATAATCACAGACTGATAAAGACTGAGTTACCTGGATAATAAGATAAGGTTTAAATATTCAGAACAAAACATGATTTAGCTATATCTAATGTCCACTGTATGTGGTGAAAATACAGTGGAAAGTATCAGTATTGTACCTTTAGACTTTTAAACTGCTGATTATCACTTTAGAGTTTTTAAAGTGCCATTTGCATGGCTGAATATCTTTGTTGCCCACCCAGAAGCACCACATATAATGTTCTAAAAGAATGGAAGAACAATTTATAAATCATTTCTTTAAGCTTGACATGGTGGCACATGACTATAATCCCAGCACAATGAGAGGCTGAGGCAGGAGAGTTCCAAGTTCAAGCCCAGCCAAGGCAAGTTAGTGAAATCTTGTTTCAAAATAAAAAGAATAAAATGGCTAGTGATGTAGCTCAGCATGAAGATCTTGGGTTGAATTTCTAATACTGTCAAAAATTCCTTTAACATAAAGTTGTTGGCAGTTTGTGTCCTCATACCTCAGAAATATAGAAAATAGGACCCTAGACAAATATTAAGTTTGGAAAATCAACTTTATCTCTTAGTATTTGAATTAGGTGGTTGACTGGTGGTAGGTAAAGAACCAGCCCTTGGAACAATGCATCATTTTGTTTTCTAGAACACTGTTTCTTAACTTGTAATGTTGAAAGCTATGCCCCTTTTCCATAGAAATATGCATCGACTGTAGAATCTGGTAACTTATGAGAGTCCTATTTGTGATTACTCTTTGCTTAAAGCCAGAAACTTTTGCATTTAGAGATATTGCTTATGTTTTAAAAATAATGTCATTTTGTCTTTTTTCCCCAAGGGGAACATTAGTTTTGTATTAGGAAGGCTATTTGTGAGAAGTGGGGTTCTGCCTCCAAAATGATTTCTGTTTCCTGTACATTGAGGTTGCCTGCTTGTAATTTGTTTTTCAGTTGGACAGGGTGCTGGCTTTTGAGTACTTTTTTCATTATTTTCCGCCTTCTCATGAAAAAAAAAGTTCCCATTAAACAAACATCTCTGAAAAGGTTTTGGCTGAACATTTGTTTGATTCTGTATTTGAGATAATAAGCTAATAGGTTTCACGAGAAGATTCGGGTTCATCTGTCAGAACAGGGGTGGGTTACTAAAGAGTGACTACGTAAGTTTGTAATCCTACCATTCATTTTTTCCTGAAAAAGTATAAATGCACTTTTCAAAATGTCTGCCAACAAACATTAGGGGGAACCTTAATTTACAGAACCAGAAAACATTTTAGGAATAACCTTAGCATCACAGGCAGGGAAATCTCAGAGATGTCTTTGAACAAGCACAAAATTTTTGTCATGGGCAAGTTAAGATCTCATGGCCATGGGAATCTGTTAAGCCTCATGATCCCTGATAATTACTTCATATACGTGTCTTCTAAAAATGAGATCTATTTATCATGGAAAATTTAAAATAAATGTCCAGAATATAATAATAGGCATGGGTTACTTAATATGCCAAATATAATTAATATTTTGCTACATGCAGTATTTACTTAGACTTGGCAAATTTTAGATATAGTAAAATACCCTAGTGAGGTGTGAGGACCTAGCCTCAGCCAATATACCCATATGAGCTGAGCCGCTTTGCTTTAGCGCTTAGTAAATATTTGTATGCTGGTGATATTCATGAAACTAAGATAGACTGAAATGAACTTGAGAGCTGGAAGTTAGGTCTCATCTCTGACAAAGCAAGCTATGGTAAAATACAGAACAAATAATACTCTATGGCTTTGCTTCATTCCAGGAAAATAAAAAAGATTCTTGAAGTATTTTTTGATGGTTCATTTTTTATTTCTCAGTGAACAAAGCTCTTTTTCAGTTCGAATAATTCCCCACTTTAAGAGTTTAATGGGAAATAGAGAACACGTCTCAGTGTGGAAGTCAAGGTGCCAGATGTGGCCTCTGTCAGGCTCCCAGGTGTCAGGGGCAAGCACACGGCTTGGCTTTGTTGGTTTAGACTCAGTACTAGCAACAGAGAAGCAGGGATGTGAAAGCCAAGGTGTGGCATGGATGGCAGCAGTGGGGGATCTAGCCACGCTGTTGTGCCTCTGGCAGCAGGGATGCCAACGGTGCAAGCCCCTGGTGCATGGCCAAGTCTGTGCCCAGGAGCAGGGGGATTCTGAGGGGTGGCTGAGGCCCATATGCTTCTTTTGTAACACCAAGCTTGGTTCTCAGCTTTCTGGAGAGTAGCCTTTCAAGAATTCCTTTTCTGGCTAAGTTAGTTGTTTCTCTTGCTACTGAAAATACCAACAGATGCACTTCATACTTGATTATGTTCCCTGTATTGCTATGGCCTGACTGAAATGGAGGTTCTGCTGAGAAGCCATAAAGCCATGCTTTTTCAGTGCTCAGTATTGTCAAAAAACTGTTCTCAGTGCCGAAAAGACATAGAAACACTTCAAAGATGATTGAGTTACTCAGGATATTGTCTCTCTGACTTACCAAAATTTTGACATTTTTTGTTTTTACTTATGCCATGGGCAAATATCATATTTCTACCTTAAAAATATCAGACAACCAAAAAGTTACACTCACTTGAAAGAAAAAGATAACACATCTACCCACTGGGTAACACCTAGAACCAATTAAGAACAAGAAAAGAAAAAAGTACTCCAAGGTTTTTCCAAATGAACATCATCATTACCAGGCTTAGTCTTGATCAATTCAGTCGGAATCCTGATGTCTGGGCCTAGGCAGGATCTTAAACCTCCCTAGATGGTGACACCGTGAAGCCAGGACTGTGAGCCGCTCTCAACAGAATCCTGCCCTCCAAGCCCTGGGTGTGGTTTCAGTATCATGTGTACTGAGAGGGACTATCGACTTCTCTGTAACATATATTCCCTGAAATGGCACTGACCTTTTTGACTCCCATATCATGTTGCCCTGGTATCAGATTCAGTGAAATTGGGCACTATTCCTGACATGTCTCTTTTTACCTTTGCTGCTTTCTAGGTTTCTCTGGCTTGATGCATGGTTTGCTGTGGACACTGATCTGCAAATAATAAAACTTAATTCCTTTTTCAAACTACATTCCTTGGAATCACTTTCCCATATACTTTTGTCTGTCCTTCCATGTTGAATATTTGTCTTTATGCAGCTTAAATAATTGCATTTTATATATGTGTGTAAAATGAGAGAATATATTACTGTGTTTAATTTGTGACATCAATTCATTCTGTGGGCTAATAGGGTAGTCATTAAATAAAATGTGTCAGCCTACCTTTTACAATGATTTACAATGATTGGCTTTAGTTGGTTTTCTACTTCAGAGTTTGGGTTTGGATTAAAAATTAAATATGCTTGAACACTTCTCATTACACCATGTTGCATACATCCAATTAAATTTTTACTAATTAGATTTCTACCATCATTAATGTTTAAATGTTTTGTGTTCAGGCAAAGTCATTACTAACTTCAAACTATTCATATTGTCAATTATCTTATAACCAGGTTTTAAAAATTTAACTGTGGAGTTTTTTCAAATAATGTGGGTATGTGTATGTGTTTGCACATATACATGCAATACATGCATACAGTATATTTAGGTTTTAGGTGATAGCTTCTCTTCACAGTAACTAGAGTGTAACTTGAAGCCGAAGATGTATTTATAAGACCTACCATTCCATTAGAAATGTTAAAAGGATAATGTAATGTATTGCAAACCTCAAGTGATGAAATATGAAAATCTGTTCATAGTTACCATTTAACAAAAATCATAAATTCTGCCTCAAATGATCCATTTTCCCCATATCCACACACAGCATTCTAACCTCAAGAGAATATTTATTCTTAACTTGTAGTAAAGTTTCACAAAATCCATGTAATATTCTTATTATTCTAGGTATGAAAAATTTAGGGAGCCAAATTCTCTTCTCACACTGATACACTTTTATGTGAAAGAGTTTTTCTACCTTCTGGTTAAATGTTTTGCTGAAACAACAGCGTTGAATCATAGTACAACACATTCCATAATAACGGAAATGTGGGAAATGAAAATGGTTTATATTTTGCAGAAAAAATGGGATACAAAATAATAGTTGATATTAGTATATCTTTTTTGACAAACATAATAAAAGCTTAAAAATTTAATCTTCGCTTAGAAAATTTAGGCTTATTTTAGTGACAGTTTAAAGTGAAATTCTATGTAAATTATTCTTTAATATGCAACAAGCATGTTCCACACACAGTTTCCTGTTTCAAGAGTTTCTAGTTCCTGGTTAATTTCCCTTCCCTCTTTCCTTGTGATCTTGCAAATTTTTATTTCCTTCACGATTGTTTTTTTGTGACTACACTATGTCTCATTTGTCACAACTGACTTCAACTTAACAAAAACCAACATTTAGCCTTCTTCAGTCCAGAACCAGTGACTGGGATTGCATGTTGTCTAAGAGCAAACATGTCTCTGATTTTGTTTCTTTCTCAGGCTCCAGTTGATAAGATTAGGATGATGCTATTTTAGACCCAGAGCTCAAGTAAATGGTTACTGTTTAGAATGACTTTGAAGTGTTGCATTTGCTGTGGTGATTATCATAGCAGTAGGTCTATTTAGAATTCGTGGTAATTTCAGTTTTTTTCCACTCCCATCACAGAGCGTGTTGATATATGTGTGCAGGTTCCTGGGTTTATCATCCCCTCCACATTGTCTACTAACAGGCCGTAGAGAAAAGTGTCCATCTGGCTAAAGATGACGCTATCAGGAGCCAGAGTCTACAGCTCAGTTCTGTGGTGGAGCAACTGGGCTGCTTTGGTGTGGCCTGAGTGAAGCAGTCCTTTTATTGCTTGATTAAAAAAATTTTTTTGATTTTCCATGTCAAATCTAATAGAATTATGGATGAAGTTTTATTTTTCTAGTCACAGGATTTTTATTTGCATTGGAATGTATTTTTAAAATATCATTAAACATTTTTTGATATTCATACACTTTTATCAGCATCTTCACGCAGGTTGTTGATGAGAATTTCTTTGGTTATAATTACATCAGATGAGATGTGACATGCTAAAATGCAATCAACTCTTTTGTAATTATCCTGATTATGTATTATATGTAAGTTAGAGCTCCTTGGGAAGTTTTATGAAAATGCATGGGAAGTTGGTGATGCCAAGTGATATTTAATAAAATCTAGAACAACATTATGAAAATATTTAAAAATCATTTGCCTTCATTTCCACACTGTTTGTGTATATAGTCAGAATACAAAGTAAGTGTAGAAACTTGTCTCATTCTTCTTGGAAATAAAGAAATGGAAGATATTTTCCTACAGAGCAATTAGTTCTTGAAACAGAAGCATGTGGCAGTGGAAGTACATGTGCGATACAACCTCCGCTTCTGCTGAACAGAGGTTATCTCTGAGTTGTTTTAGCTGAACATGAAATGGGATGTCCACGGCAATTCAAGGCCAGCGGTCCATGTGATTCTATAATTACTTTTGCCACTTTGCTTTTGTAGAGTCATTCATTATGAGACTGGTCTTATCTTGTCATACCTCCATGTCATTAACAATGTTTTAGTGCATTAGTGACCAAAGGCAGGTTTAACGGTCAGTGATTACAGAAGGCCAGCTGCCAGCAGAGTCAGTAGGGTTTGAAATTCCACAATTATTTAGCGAATTTCTGTTGCCTTGTAACAGCAATACTGGAATCATGGAAAATGGACTTTTCTCTGAAAGGTGACGTGAAAATAAAAGTGCTCAGACAGGAAAATGAAGCCAATGGAGCGGTTAAATTACATAAATCACTGAAATTTTCCAACTTAAAATAAATGGGGAACTTCACCCTGATTTATTAAAAAATTAGGGCTCAAAAGTCTCATCTTTCACAGAGGAATAGAAAGAAAAAAGAACCTGAATGAAAATCAGCCCTGATGTGGGACGGTTTGATGCAAAAACCCTTTCACTCTGAGCTCAGAATGAAACCTAACTGGTGCACTGGTACAAACGCAGTGTTTTATTCAGTAAACACTGTCCGTTAGTGTTTTCCTCCTTCTGTTCCCTCAATTCCCATGCTGTCTTTACAGAGAGCTTTTTCAGTTGGCCTAACTTTCCCTGGTGAAGGTAATATATTCTGCGGGAATATTTAATAGATAATTTTTTTGTTATAAAAATAAAAGTTGATTTCCTTTTAAAATACATTTTTTTCTCGATAACAATTTCACTTTTTAATCACAGAAAAAGTATAAAATTTAATTGGCATTGGCTTTAAATTAGGGAGATTGCACAACTGAATGAGGCACCTTCAGATTTATTTGCTTTTAATGCTATAAGTTGTTTTTCCACTGTAGATTAGACTGAAAAATACATAAGTAATTTCATGACAGCATATAGTCAAACTGTTAGAAATTTAAGAAATTGGAAGGTCTTTAGGTTTCAAAATAAATTACAGGAGAAATAACCAAAATTTAAAACTGAATGATAGGTTAAAGAAATAAACTAAAGCTTTCTATGGCAACACTAGCAGGATGCCAAAATTGTCTGAATATAAAATTTGGAGTGTTAGACATGGAAATGTGAATTTCACCAACCAGCTTAAACAAGATAATAAAGTTAAACACTGCAATGAATACCTACGCTTCGGTGTTTTTTTTTTTTTTTTCTCCCTACACTGACATCTATGAAATCAAATGTTTTCAGGTCAGTGGTAAAAAATGGAAGCATTAAATTGGGAGGAAAGAATTGAGTTAGTTCAAATTGAGTCTTGATTAACTTGAAAAGATGTTAACCCTTATAATCTATCCCCAGCTGAGGACTGCATGTCTTACAGCATGACTGGGGATTTGCAAAGCATTTTAAATTGATGAAGGCATTCCATTCCGGTTAGAAGTATATCTCCGACCTCAACAAAGTTGGTTAGAATTAGATTTTATGAGCTCCTTTTTTCTTGGTAGAAAAAATAAAACACTTAAATGTTACACAAAAGAACTATAATCAAATAAGAAACAGTATCTAAAACTTTTGGTTAGAAATAAGTGGTTAGGTTTTGTTTTTCTTTGTCAGATCCCACAAATAACCATGAGGCTTAGATAAGAATTTTGACCCTAATATAATCTAAAAGGAAAAAGAATTGATTCAAATTAGTATCTTGCTGAAAGCAAGTTGCCCTAGATAAAGACCAAAATCTTGGATATTTTTGTGCTTGTAAAAACTCTTAGTGTAAAAGCTTGTGTTACATTAAATTAAATGTGTGTAATTTTACTCTTTTTTTTACATTGGTCTATTTACTGAAAGGTTTGTCATTAAGTATAATAAATGTAAAAATGTTACATCATTTTTCATAGAAGACATCTCAGAGAAAGTTGAGTCCAAATAGTGTAACAATAAATCAAACTTAACAAGAAGTACCAAATAAATTATATATATATATATATATATATATATATATATATATATATATATGCTAGTTTGAGACTAATGTACAAAAAGAAAATTGTAGAGACAGTGCAATTGGACCATGTAAGTTATTTTTAAAGAATCAGGTTCACAGCTGGCTGTCTGGAGTTGAGCCATTCTTTACTATCTGAAAATGTTCTTTTCTTCTTTCATCAAATTTTGCAAATATATTACATTTCATCTGTCAGTCTTAATACTGCATGGTCATCTAAGTCTTGCAATTACCTATATTCTGTATTATAAGTAGTATCATATGAGTGAGCAAAATTTTCTGCCAACAGTCCTCAATCCACGTGTAAAATCAGAGAGCAGCCCATTAATAAATAGTGGTTGAGCCACAGGAAGGGTCATGCACATCAAGGAAAAATACTTAGATAGGAGATGAAGTGCTATATGGTCTGAATTTTTTGTGTCACTTTGTAGTGTGTGTGCTTACATTTAATCAGTAAATAAAACAGTAATTATCTAGCTAGATGTGTATTCCCATAATTGAAAAATACATAGGTCTTCCTTTCCAAACTAGAGAATAAGGGTGATTTGTTGGCTATCACTATTCTTTCAAAAGGCTTATTTAACATCAGGAATGGGTTTTCCGTTTGGAGCTGTGAATATTTTTATACTTGGACAGAGTTTTTAAAAAAGACAGCTATGAAGACTAACTAGGTGAGCCAAATTTAAAAAATAGTCACAAAATAATAACATACAATGTATTAAAATGACTGAAAGAAAATAAAATGATAAGGGTAAATAATTTTAAACTAATAGTATCAAATATAATATTGAGAAAAGTAAGTGGAGGTTTTTATTTTCACGTTCTAAAAACTGTTACAAGACAGCCACTCATCTATTCCAAGATAATGGAAAAATAACAGATATGGAAACATTAATTATAACAAATTGTTTTGAAATCATAACCCAGGGATACAGTTTTGTTTAAAACATTTCATCAGGGTCTGGAGTGTGTGGTTCTCCCCTGCAAGACGCTCGGTTCCATCCTTAGAACTCTGCCCCCAAAGTCTCATGAGCAGCAAGAATAATGAATTTATAATGTCCAGAATTATAGCCAAATATTTTTTAACTTTGAGAAGTTTAACCAAAGCGTACCAAATGGAACAATATTGATTATCAATATCAATGTTCTAACAGTACAATGAGCACAAAGGAAGGGTTTTTAGTACTTCGTTACAGGGAAGTTACACAGATGTAGTCAATGCACTTATTAATTGAGGCTGATAGTCAAACATCTCTTTGCTTTAGAAAACAAGTACAACCCATACCAGCAGTTCTCAAACTCTAGCATGTGTGAAAATCACCCGGAGGCCTTGTGAATCCATAGGGCCCATACCTGGCATTTCTTGTCAAGTGGTCTAAGGTGGGACTAAGGATTTCCACTTTTAATAAACTTCCAGGTACTGTTGATGTTGCTTGTTGGGGAAACACTTTTTAAAAGATGTATTTTTAAAGTTAGTTTTAAAAAATCAAACCATTTTACTTTGAACTTGTCTCCTATGTTTCCAAATCAAAGGTGGAGGCAATGTTTTAGTACTTAAACTGGTAGAAGAGATATATTGATATAACCACCTTTTGCTTGTGAAAATAGGACATGTCTTTCCTAATTCATAGGAAGATAATTTCCTATGGAAGGCAATATTTTAAAATATCAGATGATTTGTAATAATTCAGCAGATGCGTGTGTTCACTCAGTGCCTCCTAAGCTAAATATTTTGTTAAGTGTTGCTCAAATAATTCTTTCAATTATAGCTAAAGAATTTTCAACTCATGGGGGTGAAGTAGTATGGTTAGTAAATGGCAGAGCTGGAGTGTCTCTCTACTTTCTAGTGTTGTTTCTATCTCCTCACTTTTTCCTGGCAAGTTAGAGAAATGTGTATTGAGATATTAGTTAAAATCAATCAAGGAGCCCCTGCATTGATTGAAGATACGTTTCTGCCCTTGCTGACTTGTAACTCTCTTTACTGGGCTATGGCTGATACTGTGTGTGTGTGTGTGTGTGTGTGTGTGTGTTGATACTGTGTGTGTGTGCGTGTGTGTGTGTGTGTGTGTGTGTGTGTTGGAGGTGAGCCAGATAAGGCACTGGAGTGTATATTTAAAAAACTGGCATTACTGACTTCACTGGGGCCCATGAAACAGGATCAGTCACATGAATAAGGGATGATAAGAGGGCACCACATTGTGCAGCGGGTGAATGGATCCAGTGGGGGACACATTGATCCCCACATTGATCTTTAGGTATATTTCTTTCTCTGTGTCAAGTGTGTCTATGAATGCTATTTTTTAAAAAATAATTTTAAAGAGTCGTGGTGTACATAGGTAGTTGACAAGAGTCCTGTCGAGAAATTGACTTGGGCCTATTATAGAACAAGCAACTCACCAGACAGTGGCAGAGGGATACTTCTTTTCCTGCTGGATGGGTTTTTCCTCAGCCACTTCAACAGTCAGGTCAGTGTTAAATTAATATTGTGACAAGAAATTCAGCCAAAAATATTCAGAATGGTGCGCAAACCTTGTGCTTAGTTGATATTTTATCTATCTATTTATATCTACATATGTACACACACAAGGGTTTTTCTTTTTTCCTTAGAGCCATATGCAATTTCATGAAAACACACCTGGAGACTATGTATTGCAATGGTTTTTTGCACTTTGTGAGCAAAGATTTTCAAATATCTGACATCCAAGAGTCTCCATTGGTCTTGCTTTTAATAGACAAATCTGTTAGAACGCATTCTGGTCTGACTGAAGTAACCCTCAGGATGGTTCTCACTGTGTAAACCTTCTTTTCTGAGAAATGGAAATATGCATGGGAGCGTTGTGAAGACTGACTATATTAATACATGAAAGTGGTTAGCATAGTTCCAGCCACACGACAAAGATGTAAATGTTTTAGATTCCCTCCCCTTCTGCTATCTCACTGAAGCAAGAACAAAGGCAAATTTTACTCAAGCAAGAAGTAGGTTGACAGTTTAGTGGTTACCATGTGACAATATTCTTGGTACAACCAGACAAGCTCTCTTTCTTTCTTTCTTTCTTTCTTTCTTTCTTTCTTTTTCTTTCTTCTTCTTTCTTTCAGACAATCTCTGGAAAGAAACCCTTTAATGAAAGAGAGTGCTCTTAGCTATTTTGACCACAGAATTTGTTTCTACTCTCTAATTTTTTTAATTTATTAAAGGAAAACTCTTGAGATACTCAACATATCCTTAGGATTTAAGAAAAAATGGAATATGGAGAATTAAAGTTATGACAAACTTTAAAAGAAATTGTCTCTAGTGGCTTAGATCTGAAGGATTATGATTAAATTTCAAAAAGGCTACTCCATTTCCTTTATGAGAAGGCCTTTGACACAAGTGTAATAGCTTCCCTCCTTTCAACCAATTTTAGATTCACTGAATCTGAAAAAGATCAGGTTCTTGCAAAATAAGAGAATTCAACTCATTGCTGGCATATTTGTAACAAACCTGGTGTGAAATGTCTTTGTGGATCTTAGCAGGACTTAGCTTCACGTGCTGACTTTCCCGAGTGGTTTCAATACTTCTGGCAATGCTGCCCCGTACTTTGTCATAGTGATTGCAAGGCTTGATTGCTGTTATTTCTGATTTGAATTTATTTTCTAAAACCAGAACACCTGTAGCTTGTTTATTATTTAATACAACTAACATTACTTGTTGTATATATACCTGTTGTATATACATGTATGTGTGTGCATCTTTCTCTCTCATCTATCTCTATCATCTACCTACCTACCTACCTACCTACCTACCTACCTACCTACCTATCTATATCTGTTTACCTTTAGACAACCCTAAAAACTTAGAAACATGAGAACAGCTGACAAAATAACTTTGGTATATGTCATGACAGTTTTGTCTTAAATGTGCTCTTTCTTTCTGTAATGGCTCAAATGTAGGCAACTGATGACATTTAACCTGGATTGCACTTCAGTGGGTTTGCATCTGAACAGGATAAGCCATCTTGTGTCTTAATCGTGTAGTGCTGCTTTCTAACAATTTCTTAAGTAGCCATGTTTTTCTTCTATGGCCATACATAAACCTTCTTGCTGGGGATTGATTTTTTAGTTCATTGTAAATAGGAAGATAAATAACCTGTGGACTAAATTCAGTGTAAATGTGCATACTTTAAATAGGGTTAAAAAAAGTCCGTAATGTTGATATTTCTTTAGCTTGGCAGTAAAACAAAATCAATGTTAATTTAATAGGTGCGCACAAACCAAGTTTTGCTTTCATTGCCCTTTTCAAAAGAGTAAAGTGCTGTAGTTATAAACAGAATTAGTAATTGCTTGGTTGATATGCTTGTTGAATAGCAGATGATTTTTATTCAGTCTGTTCCTTTTAAAATCCATTATCTTAATTTTAGATATATTACTTGATAACAAGACTGTTGATCAAAATGCCTGCATTAAACCTGTTTATAATTTTGTAAAGTGATTTTTAATTCCCCCTAAACACCCTTCCTTCTGGCAGAGGAAAAAATTGCTCATGGGTTGTTCAAAATTGGCCCTGTTTTTCTTAGATGATCTTTAATTACACTTTAAAGCAGGATTTCTTAATGGGGAATTGGAATTCTGCTTGTTAGAAAATTACAGAGGGTATTTGGGGATCTGCTATTAGCTGCAGGAACAAATAGAGAGATTAGTGAGACAAATGATCAGTAACCTAAAAAATTACCTATGGGAGATAATTATTAGCCCAGGGAAGATCTTGCTGTGGTCATAAAAGCTGCCTAAATTATGAGCTTTTCAAACCTGTCTTAGGAGCTGCTTAGGCAAGAAGAGGAGGTTTATATTATTCACTAGGAATCAGTGGAAGGGTCATCATGGAGATTAATGAATTTATCATGGCTTCTTCCTCTGCCTCTCCCATGATCTAGGTTAGAGACATACACAAGAGGGAAGAAGAGGCCAGGAGTCCAGAGCCATTGGGAAGCCAACCCCTGATGGGGCCAAACGAAGGTTTCCTGATGGTACATTGAGGGGAGAAGACAGAAATATAGAAGAGGATAAAATAAATATACTGCTACCTCCTTTTTAAGAGTGCAGTGACAATGGCGATCATAATTGAAGGTAACTATTGTGTTGCTAGCAATCTTTGCAATTTTCCCCATGTTGTCATTGTAGGACTGACAGGATGAGAGACGCCAGAGCCGAGGTGCCAAATGTGTTGCATAGCAACTTTATTTTAAAAAGATGAACATTTCATAGACGGATTTTGTAAGCTTTCTTTGTAGCTATAGCTATTGCCAGCGTGGACTATAATGATAACCTCTGGGAATGTGCCAAGAACTACAAAGTAAGGGACCTGAGTTTGAATGAAGGGGAGGGAGCTGATGAGGAGGAAGCAAGCGAGTCTGACATAAGCAAGTGCATGGACTCTGCCTTTTGCCTCACATAACAACTGGTAAGCTCTTGCCTTGGTGCAGAAAGGACCCAGAATCACCCAGAGATAGCTTTGAGGTTCAACAACCTATCCATTTCACTCTGTGATCATATTTTAAAACTGTAGCCCTTAGTAAAGAAAAATCAATTACACAGTAGGTGTTCAATAAAAATGAGTTGACTCAATAAATAATTAAACTTGTATGTGTGTTTGTTGGGCAAAGTCATATTTTATTTATAAATGAGTTGGTTTTGAGCAGTAATTATGATAAACATTTTTGTCCACATTTTTTCACTTAAACTAGAAATGAGCAGACCTCTTATGATACCAGGGCTTCTTCTTAAGTTCATAGCTTATTTTTAGTCATTCTTTAGATAGTCTGGAAAACTCGAAGTAGACTCAAGCTGACGTAACCTCTCACTAAAAAACGACACCACATAAGACATCATATTAGGCATCGGGAAACAGAGAAAGTTACACTTGCTCTGTCTCCTTGAAGAACTTAGGCATAGTTGAGCGAAGCTTGAGTACCTGGGCAAGTAGTCCCAGGTACTCAAGAGGCTGAGGTGGGAGGATTCCTTTTACCTAGGAGTTAAAGACCAACCTTGGTAATGTAGCGAGATCTTATCTCAAAGTTTTAAAAATTCAGTAATAGATTAAAAATTTGAATAATAGAAAATTATCAAAATTAAGGTTGCAGGTGAATATGGTGGAAGAGGCAAACACTGTTGCCGCCATACTCAGCTTCTTGTGGTAGTCACCATCCTTCTGGGTGCTGTCCAAGCACAATTGTCTCTCTACTGTGGTCACAGCAACTCAGCCATGGAGGAATTGTTTTCTGTTGGGCCAAACAGCACCAAGTTCTCTTCCAAAAGCTTACTAATAATAAATGGATAACATTGTTAACAATGTGGAGGATGCAATTTGATGGCCTTGTTTATTGAAGTTTTCCTTATGGATTGGCTCTACTTTACCTATTTTTGCTCCTTTTTTTTAGTAAAACACAGAGAGTTAAGTATAAGGAACACTGCTCTGAACTGCTACTAGAACTTTTCCTTTTTGTTACTGTGGAAGTGGAAAACAAAATTTTAATCTAAGCTGTTGCTGAAATTGTTTTTTTTTTTAAATCTGAAAGGTATATATCTCCACATAACTTATGTCAAGCAACTTTGAGATTCAGTTCTCTTACTGTCCACTTATTCTATGCTATAAAAAATGAGGAAGACCCAGTGGATCTGCTGGGGTCCTGGTGATCAGGAATTGCTGACATTGTGTGGTTATGTTTATGAGATCCATAAACTTTAGTTAAAGGTCTGCAGTTGCACACCATTCTATTCAAAGTAACCCAAAAGTACTTTCCTAGTATTATCAACTCGATGACTTTCCAGATTAGTACTTTCAGATTGACCATAGGTATTTCCAAAATTTGGTGGAGGTTAGAGCTTTGATGAGTCACCCTAGACTATTGGCTGTATCTCCCCGTGAGACCACTGTGTATGTATTGTTTCTTCCTTAAAAATATCTAAATAGAAATACATCAGCTCTACAAGAGAGTCTCTAAGAAACTAAGCTCTAAGAGAGTCTTCTTAGTTTAAATGGTAGTGGCAGAAAAAATAACAAAAGACTATGTTTACTATTGGTGATTTCCAAATTGTTGTGTCTTCCAGATGGTTTACAGAGGTTAAATTACTACAATGAATGCCTTTCTGAAAATGTTTCCCTTGGTATCCAAAGGCATCAAATTAAAAATGTTAGTTTCATGAAATTTTAACATAACCCACATTTTGGTAGTAGGGAGAACATCACAAAGGGTTTTCATGTATTGTTATCTTGAAACCCAGCAATGTTAACTGACCACCAGCGTTGTTTTCTGAGGGAGATAATGTTTTCCAGCTGTTCTGTTACCACCTCATCCTAGTTTCTCTTATTTAAGCCACCACTTGTGTTTCAATGTAGCCAAATAGTCAAATCAGAATTGACTATATTGCTAGATAAGCAAGAACAGAAGAAGTGTGTAACATGGAGTTTTTCTTCAGTTAGAAATCAAACTCTGACCTTCAAGGTGACAATCATTAAGGTCTAGAGAAGAACATCAACCACAAAGCAAACTTCAGAGAGGTGAAATCCCTTTCCTAAAGCTGGACGTTCTCATAGCTCTTTGTTTTCATCCTGACAAATCAATTCATGTTGTTAATATAGAAATGGAATTATAGAAAATACAGACAAATATATGTTAGAAGGAGTATCCTAGACTCCAATACTGGCCTGCTTTACTCAAGGGACAGGCCTGAAAAGAGACAATTGCCTATCCGAGCCCCATACTAACACAGGGTCTGATGTTGTGCCCACCAGGGCAGCTCTCCCATCATTCCATGTTGCCTTTTAAAATATGTATTTTTTTTATCAGGACTGGGGATTGAACTCACGACCACACGCTTGCAAGGCGGGCGCTTATGCCGCTGAACTAAATCCCCAGCCCCAAAATATGTATTTTTAAGGCATTCACAGATTTCATAAAATCTTCATCAAATTTTGGTGTTGCTGCAGCCCCAAACAATCAAGTTTTAAGGACTTGTGAGGCCTCTTTGGATTTGCACAGCCTTGGAGCTAGAGAAAGTTTTTAATTAAACTCAGTCTCACATTGGTGGAGATGCCCAAGGAATCAAGTAAAACAGCAAATGGGGCCCTCCATGATGGGCAGAGTCAACCCACTGCTCTCTCCTAGCGTCCCTCAGCCTGCCTTCCTGGTGGACATTGCAGTGTGTACATAGCATTTTTACAGAAGGATTCATTTAGGATTAACTTAATTGAATAAACACAAAGCTGCATAATTTATGGACCAAAATAGTTTTTTCCTGGTCATGTTGCTGACTAGCATTTCCTTTCTCTCTAATGGAATACTGCAAAGCCCCCATATTGTTATAATCAGAATTTCATCTTTGAGTCAATCCAGTTCATTTACATGATATGATTTTATTATAAGCCAGATGTATAAATAATTGCTCATGAAGAGAGCCTTTTCTTCAAGTAAAGTAATGGAAATATATATAATATATATATATATAATTTATTTAATTTAATTTTTTATTTTTTCCTAATAGAAATGGCTAAGTGCAATAGAAAATCATTTCATTATGGGAATTACACTGAATTATTGTTAGTGTTTCCAGGAAAAGATAATTTAGGAAAATAAATACAATGGGTCAGGTTTTGCTAATGAGACAGAATAAATAAAAGAGCACATGCTGGGAAGACTGTATAGTAACTGTTTTAGGGTCCTAGAAAATTGGCCCTCATTGTATTTTCCTATTTAAGAATCCACAATGGTTCCCTGGTGCATCTTACATTAAGTTTGGGCTTCTTTATTTGTGTTTCTGGAGTCTGTGTAATTGGGCTCCAACCTATCTTCCAGACTGATTAACGCTGCTCATTACTGCCTGGCCTCCATTAAGGACTGATGAGCAGTGATAATCATTCCCCGCGGGCGCCACATATACCCTCGTACCTCGTTTGCTGAAATGGTCTCATGCTCTTTGCACATGCTGTTTCCTCCATATTCGATGCCTAAGTTTTTGTCTCTCTCAGTTTAAACTTTGGCTATTTTAAATGGTGCCATATAAGATCTACCACTTCAAGGAGAAGAAGCAAACTCTGTTTGTTCCTGCAGTGAACTTCCAGGTTGAAGTTCACCCACGCTGACAAACACCACCACTCCCTGTATGTCAGAGTTCTAATTCTCTAGAACCTGTGGATTTTAAAATTTTATTTGGAAACAGGTATTGTTAGATGAGTTTAAATTAAGAATTTTGAAAAGAGATTGACCTCACTTATCTGTCTGAACCTTAAATGCCATCTCGAAAGTCAAAAGTCGTTATGGAAAAAGGGGGAGGGAGAACACAAATGCTCATGTGGTACTGTGACCATGGAGAGTTCTGGTCACCAACCAGCGCCTAAAAGTTGGAAGAAGCAAAGAAGGGAATCTCCGTAGAATCTTTGTAGGGAGTAAATTTCTATACCTTTATTTTGGACTTCTGGCCTCTGAAACTGCAAGAAAATAGATTTCTGTTGCATTAAGACGTCGACTTTGTGGTAATTTGTTATAGAAGTCACAGGAAATTAAAACACTTCCTTTGAGAACTATTGAACATTTACTCTGTTTGGTATTGGTAAGCTCCTAATAGCTCCCTCACACTTCCTAGGTAGCTCTCTTCCACAACAAGTTATCAGTTCCTATTAATATGGTCCTTATAGTAGCTATAAAATACTACTTACTTTTGGAGGGAATAATGTATTGGTTATTTTCAACAAACTGAGAATGACAAAGTGCTTGTTATATCTTGGTGATCAATAGATTGGCAATTGATGTTCTTGCTTCAGGTAATTAATTCATCTATAGAGTGAAATTATGGCTCCAAAAACTATTTTCTCTTTAACTTTCTGTTGCAAACATACAATAAATGTAGGTGTTTCATATGTCTTTGTAAACTAGTTCTGTCTTCTCCTACCCTGTGATTGTTTGGGTCCCAGCACCAGCAATCTGTTCTCATTTGTTATAGAATATCAGTCTTGTGGCTAGATCTAGCTCAAATTTTGCCTCTCTCCAAAGGAAAGAAACCAAATGGTTCATGAGGTTGGCAGTGTTGTATCTCAACCTATCATGTGGGATTTATGCAACTCCAGTAGATTTAGCAGGATTAGCAGGTACAGGAAATAACACCACGCCAGAGCTCAGGAGGCTAACATTACCTTTTCTTTGATGTCCTGGGCTCTCTATAGCAGAACCCACAGTGTGTCAATATTTTCTCTTAAAACGTGGCTGGACAGGGGATGGAGCACAATGCTCTGACCTGGTAATTATTTGACAGCCCTTAGAAATGATCTATTTTTTTTTTTCAGTACCAGGGATTGAACTCGCAACCTCGCGCTTGCAAAGCAGGCACTTACGCTGCTGAGCTAAATCCCTAGCAGAAATGATCTATTTATAAGAAAGCTGAATTTCTAAACATTAATTCTTCATGGTCAAGATTTATGCCCCATTTTAATTTGGCCATCATCATAATTTTTATGTAAGTCACAAAAGAAACTCCACTGGTAGGACTCATGGATTGGTTGTGCCTGCTTCAACCTTCAGAACTTTAGGGTCTTGTCTGAGGTGCACAAATGTTTTGGAAACTGAGTTACAGAAGGAAAATTCATCTGAAGAGCCAGCTACAGGTTATCTGAACTAGGCAGGCTGGTTCACCACAAGATGAGACTCTGGAGACTGTGATAAAGACATCTGATCAAATTAATCTATAATTGCATTTTAAAGCTATTAAATAGTAACCCACAGCACTATTCTAAGGATAATTTCATTAATGTTTCCCATCAAGGAGCAATTGGTATAAATAACTAGTGCTAACTGCTTATCTCTCTGAGAAGGGAAGTTAGATACTATAAAAAGTAATCAAGTTCCTTTATTCAAAAGGTACAGTTTGTAAGCTTGTGAAGATATCAGGTTGTTCCTAACCTTGTTTCTGCAAGAGAAATCACATATGCAAAATTCTCTTGACAATGACGTTAGTAGTTTTTCTTAATACCAAAATATATGTACTTAGATTCAGGTGGTCCTAAATCATTGTAGCATGTTTGTTAATTTACTGTGGACTGAAAAAGCAGTTGGCAGGAAAAATTGCTTAGCTATAAAACTGTTAGCTCGCCTTCTGAGCAAAGCCCTTCTGAGTGGCTTAACTCTTCAGATGTAGTTAAGGTAAAATAGACACAAAAAAAGAGTCAATATAATTTACAAAGCAATAATTTGCGATGGCCGAATGCATCGGATTGACTTCTGAATATCTCTTCAAACATCTAAGTTGACTTTCTTTTTAATAAACTGCAGGTCTGAATATCTCAATCTGTTATTCTGTAGAATGAGAAGGTAGACTATAGTTTTAGTCCATTACTTATCAGAACAATAGCCATAAGAAGTAAATTTTAAAAGTTTGAGAATAATTCTAGACATTTGATAGCATTTATTTGTGTATCAATGGCTGTTGCTTTATATGCAGGAACTGCCAATTAGACATGCCATCTGATCTTGATCTAACCTTTGAAAGTTCCACTATAGCGTTTGTCAACATACCACATCAAAAATCATAATGGGAAAGCAAATTACATTTCTAAGTGGCATGAGAAAGGGCTTCCTCTCTTTATATGCATTTCTAATAATTTTCTGTGGTTCTAAGATAAACCGGATGCTTTCTACAAAATTCAATAATTCCTTTTATATTCTGCCAATCTCAGAATATCACACAGACTTTACATTGCCTTAGGATTTAGGAGGACTTCACAAAGGAGGTGATGCTTGAAGAGTGACTTTATCGGGCACATAAGGGGATAGTGGGTACTTTAGCAGAAGCAACAGAAGACTATGTGGAAGTGGGAGAAAGCATGTCACTTGGGACATTCTAAGTGTTGCCTTTGAACCCGATGTAGCTCCAAGTTTTAGCTCCAAGCTCAGCCTTGGAAGGTCTCACTCTGAAGCTTTAGTTTCCTAAATAAAAGTGCAATTGTCACTCACTTTTCATCTCAGATAATTGCTTTGGTTTTCTGTGGTAATTTCTTTGTTATGTCCCAAGCTGTCTTCACTTCTCTGTAAATTCCCTGAATTTGGCTCCTTGGCCAAGGACAAAATCCTTACTTTTGCTATCTTAGAGACAATAGCTAATATGAAAGTTGGTCAGGATTTAATCTAGCATCTTCTAAAAACTGTCTCTGCCTTATTGGGTTTTCTTCTGTGGGGTTGTGTGCAGACAAGTGACACCAGTTTTGGACAGTCCCAGGCTTCTAGCCCAAGCCTTGTTCTCGTGTATGACTGGGATGGGGTTTCAATTTCCATGAAGTAAAACAGAAGTGGTAGGAAAAGGCTTGATTGTTGAGATCCTTGCTTATTCAGTTAAGGTATTGGAGACTATCCATAGTGATGGGGAGCAACTGGACGAATATAAGTAGCAGGTTGAAAAACATCAGTATCCATTTTAGAAAGGTGACATTGGTGGTCTGATGGAAAATAAAGTAGGGAGAATAGAAAGAAGGTTGTGTCAGTACTCAAATGAGAGTTGAGCAGCAATGATAATAGCAGAAGGGAGAGAAAAAGGAAGGATTCAAGAGATTTAAAAGATAGTGCTAAGAATTGTTGGCTTGATTTAAAAGTAAAGGAGTAGAAAAGAGAGAGAGGTTAAGGGTACTTGGAAGATGAAGGTGCCATATATCTTGTGACCAGGCATATAGCAGGACTATCAGGTTTAAAGAAGGTTTAATAACACAATAGTGGACCTAGTCATAGCATATCTTGAACCTGAAACGCCTGTGAATTCAGGTGTGGTAGCACAGTAGACTGTTGCAAGTATAAGGACAAAATGTTAAAGACATTGTCACCTATATTTGTGGTAGAATATTGCTCAGCTCTAACAATTATGATTATAGTTAACTAAGTAGGAACATGGAAACATGAAAAACAGTAGGTTAAAATTGTAGGTATTATATGACTTTAAGTATGTGAAAATGTGTTTTTAAATTAAGAAATATAAGAAGTGGGAATAGAGAAGTTATGTGCAGCAAATTAGTTGAGATGGTGGATTCTTTAATTTGATTATTCATTTCTTACCCCTTTTTAAAAAGAATTTGTAAAGCTATGACTTTGTTAATATTTGAAAAATTCCTCCTGCAGTTACAATATTGTTTTGTGACATGTTAAAAATTATAGGGACTGGGCTGGGGATTTAGCTCGGTGGCTTAAGCGTCTGCCTGGCAAGTGCGAGGTCGTGAGTTCGATCCCCGGTACCAAAAAAACAAAAATAAAAACAAAAATTATAGGGACTTTTGGGGTGTGGATTTAAAGAAGTTAATATTACTTGTGAACTCTCATGTAAAAGATTAATATAAATGCTATTACTTTTTCCTATCTTTAAAAAAGTAATATTTTTATAATGAGTTTTAATGTTTTCTTCTGAATATTTATATTAGTATATGGACTCTCCATTGTTTTGAAGATCATAATGAGCTGGGAAAATCCTGAAAACTCGCAGAAGCTAACTTTCGGTTTTTCTAAGAGCTGATGGAGAGAAGAAGTACTGCTGAAGACAGAGCAGTTCCAAATAGTTGTATTTGTTGAGTTCAAGATTTCAGACTCTATCCTATAAGAAGTGGGAAGTTGTTGAAAGATTGTTAACAAAGGAACTAACATGATTAGAAGGGCTACTTCTAATCACAGCGCAGTGTGCTGAATAATTGGGAATAAGGAGAACTGATGAGAGGGGATAGAGAGGAAAGAGGAATGAAGAGGAATCATCAAGACTTGGTGACTGAGAATAGAAGCTGAGAGGAGAGAACCAAGGATATTCCTGAGTTTCTTGGCTGGGAAATGGAAGCTCCCTCTATCCAAGGTGAAGCAGAGAACAAGGTATTGGTGGGCAGAGGGAAAGGTCAGCTTTGGTGTGCTGAGTGGGAGGTAACTGTGGGATACTCAAGTGATGGGAAGTGTCTTGGGTAGAGCTACACATATGTAGCACTCTGGAACTTGGGTGAGAGATCTGGGCTATGATTTCTAGATCTAAAATGGATTCTGGAGGATGTCAGTACTGCTCTGTATCTGGGACATGTAAGATGTGGATATAAGTTAATGGAGTCATACCTTCTTTGAAATTGTAGCAGGCTGTCTGTATCTCTGAAGTTCTAAAAGGTTCATCATCACTGATGTAGCTTATCAGATTGTGTGTGATCAGATAAAAGTTACCAAGTGGCACTAGTTACATTCAGAATCCTGGGCTTTGTGGAGTTACGTCCAATTATCTTTCTGGTGTATACCACCAAAGGAGTGAATATAGAATGGAGAACTGAATAAAGAAAAGTACAGAAGAAGAATCTGGTTCGGGTAGGGCAAGAAGCAAGAGTTTGTAAGTAAGCAGTAGTAATGAGATGATTATCCTTGACATTCACTTCATGCCAATACACCAGGCTAATCTCTAAGGTCCTGTCATTGTGGCCAGGGGTGAGGCCTCTAGAATGACACTCCTAAAAGTCAATCAAATTTTCACCCATTGGCCACCATTTTGGGTCCCATATGTGCCCCCTGTTCCTTAGGTTAGCAGCTATGCTTCCTCTATATGAGTGTTATGAAAGGCTGTTTTGTTCTGGGAAAAGTTTTGTCACATGCATAAGTCAAAAGCCATGACTTCTGCTGGTCTGTGACCCAGGAAAAATGATGGATTTTCAAAGAGAAAGATGCAATTGTATAATAGTTTTCTCACTGCTATGATATTTCAGGGCAACCTAACTATAATGTCATTTCCATGTTTCTAAATTATTTTTATCGCAGATGAAATGAAACGAAGCTGTTAATGACAAGCTGGATGGGAAATGCATCTGGAAGCTCTGTGAGCTATGAGACAGGCTGCCCTCTATTCGTGAGTAGGACACCTTGCTTTTATTTTGCTCTATGCTTCAAAGTGAAACAGCAAATAGCATTAGCAGAGCAGGCCAGGAGGGCTTCAGGCAACGATGTAGTGAAATTTGGTGTTTCTTTGTTGTTGGACACATTTTTGTTCAACTACCTTGATCTGTTTAAATATCAGTGGAGGAGCTTTTTGGATTTGGTTAGCACTAACTCTCCCAGGTTGGTGGGTTGTTCATGGCAATATATTGTTAAAGAAAATCAGTCATTTCTTAAGGTTGACCTACTTGAAGCCTGGGTAAAAGGTTAGGAAGACAGATTTCATTAGGCAGAATGGTGTTTTATATTATCAAGGCAGGCCTTTCCCAAGGCAGTTTGTCCTTTTGCCTGAGGGAAGATGAGTTTTTTAAATGACTTAACTAACTTCTTTTTTGGCATACTTTTGCATTTGGTTCATTTCCAGGTACCAGAAAGAATGTAAATATGGAATGAATCAACTTTTTCCACATTTTTCTCTAGCAGTTCTTTTATGAAGACCAGATTTTCCATAGAGGAAATTAAAAAGTACATAAAACTGAGAAACCATAGTGTTGTTGGGAATGGCCTCATTTTCCATGTCACTTTGTAACTGGCAGTGCACACTGTATTCAAATAGCATTAATATAAAGTACAGAGTTTGTTTCAATTAGCTTCATTTTTCCTTGAGATGAAGAATTATCATAAATCCCTGAAATAACATTTGATTCACAGAAATGCTTGTGTCATTGCATTGGGAATTTTTTTACAGCTTTTTAAAAAACTACACCTAGTTATTAAAATGATTAAACTCTGATTTAATGCATTTGATATGGGTCTTTTGCCTAAATCAGGAATGGAGAGAGAAGGCCAATGGTATAATTCAGTCCCAAAGACAGATAAGTTATTCTTTTGCAGTAAATTTGGGCAGAGTGATTTTTTTCCATTTTAGAGCATTTTTCTACATGAAACACAAGAATTTTCATTAACATTCGGTTCAGATTTTTTTCCTTGGATGCCATTCTTTTGAATGGTTTGAAAATATTCTTCTGGTGCATCTGTAAACATCTGAAAATTTGATATTTGGTAAAAGACAATTGATATGGACAGCTCAAAAAGCCAGAACTTTATGCAAAGCGGTATCTGGATTGCAATCTAAATGAAAACCGCATGTCAAACAGATGCCATAAATATGAATTCAGACAAATGTCCATTGATAGTTTTTCTGTGGTGCGTCTTAGATGGTTCAGCGAGTTACAGATCTTGTGAAGTGTCGCCTGTTTGGTATGCTGAAGGCAATTTAAAGTTCCTTTCCTTTCTGTTGTGACACTACAAGTCTAACCTTTATTGTCAGGGTCTCTGCTGAATTTTCTAACAGCAGATGAGTGGGAATTCATGGAAATAGCATGTGTTTCACCATTTTCCTTTATTTCTCCCTCAGGACAAGCAGCTGTCAGGTCAGCCCCCATTGCAAAGCTTGAAGCCATCAAGAGCAGAGATATATTTTCCTTGTTCTAAGGGCAAGTTTTCGGCCGACTCAGGAGATCACATAAATACCTTTAGGCCAGCATGTCTGAGTCATCAGTGAGTGACCTTCTGACGGGCCGAAACCACAAAATGGGACTATTGGAGCCAGCAAAGCAGGCTGCCCAGCTCTGGTTCAGCTGAAGCAATTGACAGGAAGAGAAGAATTCATTCATGTTCATACTTCTACACGGTAAGAACTAATTCCAGAAAGTTAATAGTAGCATAAAAATGTAGCCATGCAACTTTTAAAACCCTGTTACTTCAAGTGCTTTGAAATGAGATCTAGAGTCTTTGATAGAATTTTATTTCTTATCCTCAATTCTTAGTAATTAAAGGTAGATATAGTTTTGGAGAGGAAACTTGACTTCTTAAGATATGCATTTCATACCTTCTCATTAGCAGACCTCACTTGGGTGAGTAAGGTGGGATAATCACGCTATTAACCTGCCTTATTTCCCTAGGCCACAGGATGTGGCCTAGGATAGGCTTCCTGCGATAAGAGGAAGGAAGATACCTCTCGGTTTCCAGATATATCATCCTTATGTAGAGATCAAAGACTTATTTACTTGGTGTCTTTTAAGAACATCAATCCTTTTCCGCTTTGCCTCAGTTATAACTTCTTACATTTATTGAATGCTAGGTCATTTGCCTAGATCACTGTATTCACTTCTTGAAATAACCCAATGGAATTGGTATTAATGCTATTGACCTCTCGATGAAACCAAAGCCAATGGAATAAAATAACTTGCCAAAAGCTATGCTAAATGGGGGAGAGTTTGACTGTTGGAAACTTAATCCCCAAATTCACACATAAATAGAATTTGGGTGGAGCTTTTCCTTGGTAATTAGGATTAGATGAGGTCATGAGGGTGGGCCCCATGGTGACTTTAAGGATTTATAGGAAGAGGAAGAAAGACTGAGATGGCCTGCTTTCCTTCACTATGCAGTTCCTGCAGCCACATTATGATATAGTAGAAACCTCTGCTCACATGCTGAGCAGACACTGGTGCTCTGCTTTTGGGCTTTCTGGCCTCCCAAACCGTGAGTCCAATAAACCTCTATTGTTCATAAATCCCCAGACTGTGTTACTCAGTTATAGTAACTGGAAATGGGATACAATGGAAGGAAATACACAATTTGGATCTGCCCATCTGACCATAGAACCTGCATTTACTTAAGCATGAAAAATATGCAAAGTGGCAGGGTTGTACTAATTTGGTTTCTATACCACTGGTGTGACAGAGTTGTGGAACAACTGTATGTATTATGTATATGTGTTTACACACTGTGTATGTTGAAGTCCATTGGCCTTTAAGTTTATGGTGTTTCATTCATTTATCCAATAAGCATTTGCTAAAAGCCTCTGTGGATTGAATATCCCATGAATTGATAAAGGTATAGCTGTGAACAAAACAAAACATAGCTTTGACTTTAAGAGACTCACAGACAGGTACTATTGATACTGCAGGACAGAAGCCCTGAGCATAGGTCCTCTACTCTGAGTGGGGTAGTCAATAGGCATCACAGAGGAGGTGACAACTGAGTTGGAGCTTTTAGGATGCTTGAGAGCCTGCCACTGTTCAGGGTGGGAAGGAACATTTTAAATGAGAGAGAACTTAAATTACATATCTCTGTTTACCAGTTTGGACTCTCACCCCTTACCCAACACTGCCTACTTACTATATGGATTGTATCTTAGACTTCTTGCCTTGGGTTTAGATGTCATTTTAACTGAGAAGACTTAACTCTCTTAATACTTCTTAGATGATCACCATAGTATTCAATATCTTCTACTGTTCTGATATTCATAACATTATATTTGAATTGCCTTTTTACTTATCTGTCTATTCCTTTAGACTCTAGGCCTTTTAGTGCCTAAGACCATCTTAAAAACCAGCACATAGAATGTAGTAAATGCTTAATTGTTAAGTGCATAATATGGGATGGAGATAAAGATGAACAGATTATGAAGGGCAGTTTGGCAAACAGGTACAAACTTAACAGACATTCCCAGCCCCTTCTCTTTTGCCATTTCACTTTAAGGGCTGCAGAAGTGAAATATTCACATTGCCAGACTCTCTTGCATTAAGAGGTGGCCATATAATGAGTTCTGGCCAGTGAATCCTAGCAAAAGTCCACTGTGAAAGCCTTGGGAAAACATTTGCTTTCCTGATGCAAAGGGAGTTTTATGTTTAGCATGATGCTTCACGGTCCTTCACTACACAAAAAAGTCATGACTCAGGGGAGATGCAATAGCTACTTGGAATCATGGAGGACAAACTAAGATAATTATAGACTTGTTCCTCTTTAGTACTCAGATGTCAGACCAGTAAGGAATCACCCACCTCTAGCCTTCACTTTATATGAGAAAAAGAATCTTCTGGTTCAGTTGTCATTACTTGCAGACAAATAAATTTCTAATTGCAATAGCCCTTAATAACAAAAATAGCTGTAATTGTTGAACTAGATCTGATCATAGTTTCAAATGTTTCACCTGTACATGCCTCAATTAATACTCATAACTATGTGGAAGGGGCAGTCATAACTACCATCATCCTCCTCCTCATCATCATCATTTAACAAAAAAGAAATACATTTTTTTAACTCATTCAAATAAGAACCAACAGGAATCAGAACTACATTGGATTCCTAAATAACTGAGGCAGGAGGATCTTTGCAATTTCAAGTCCAGCCTGGGCTGCAAAATGAGCTCAAGTCTAGCCTGAACTGCATAACAATACCATGCCTCAAAAAGACAAACAAAACAAAACAAAACAACCCCAAAGATACAAATCTATTCTGTCTATGCCACCAAGTTTAAAGTAGCAATAGTAAACTCACAAGAGTGGTGTTAAAAAATTTTCCTCAGGATTAGGAATATCAGATTTTCCATCTTTGTGAGATATCTGCCCTTGTGGGGTGAAGTTTAGATAATGAGATGCATGACCAAATTAAAAAGATAAAGTAAGAGTCATTTCCAAGACAAAAGGAACAAAAGATCAAGATCCACCCTAAGGTAGTATTGGTGGGAACAGGGTATTTGTGTGTTGATAGAAGACTATACGGGCACGTTGGCTTATTGGCTGGTCTGTTTCTTAGCAGAGAGGAGGTAAAATTGTCAATGGAAAGTGCATGAGGTAGCATTTCAAAGTAGCCCTGTGGGAACAGAGGGCAGTGAGCCTAACAGGGTAAACCTTGCCCACATTTTTGTTTTTTTTTTTGTTTTTTAGTACCGGGGATCGAACTCAGGCCTTGTGTTTGCCAGGCAGGTGCTTATGCCACTGAGCTAAATCCTCAGCCCGACTTTGCCCACTTTTTGGCATGAGTTTTTAAGGTTGTGTTATATATGTCTGCCTCTCAGCAAATATTCAATAACTTAGAAGTAGAAGCAGTGCTGAACTTGTTAGGGAGCAGGTTTTGAAGAGGTAAGAGAATGACTTACTTCTACTCCCCACCCCTTTGGTAGAATAGTAATGTTTATTAGGGACATGAGGAAAGGCCATATTATTTTGACTGAGGCTAATTTTATGAGCTCTCAAGAAGCACATGCATCCTACAAATCACTATAAAACCTCATTTGTTCAGTTCCATGCCTTCTGTGATCACAACTAGATCATTCCTTCAAATAGAGGTTGTTGTCTTCTGTTAATGCAACTAGTTCAAAAAGGGCAGTGCAGCAGGTAAAGCCTACCTTTGCGGGAATGAGTCAGCTCCTTCCCTGGACAAAAATGTGACAGGTGAAGAAACTAGGGGGACATGGTACAGAGATGAAGGAGTCATTGGGTGTGATAGAAGAATGAGTTGCTGGAGCTTTGCAGGAAATGGATTCTTAGCTGTCTCTTTCCAGTTTCTAGGTTTCCTAAGAGAAAGCCTGGACCTAGGTGGGGTTCAGGGGCTAATTTCAATAAGGAAATTGGTCATTCTGTTCTCCGTTATGGTATTCTTATACCTTAAGGTATGTTTACACGTGTTCTTGTGATAACAAAAAAATGAAAGAACTTGAGAGAGACTGAGAAGACATATTCTCCATAGGCTTGGAAGAAGATATCTCTTGAAATTTCTAGCAACAGAGAAAAGCAGTGAGCAGAACTAAAACAAAGTGGGAGAGATGATAAGACACAATATCAATCCAAGCATTCTTTGAGAACTGGTAAACCTCTTTGGGAGAGATACCCTAAAAAGAATGCACAGCTTGCTAGGTTTGGAGTTCTGTTTAATATCAAAGGAAACCTTTCTCATCTTTAAAAAAAATGTATAAAGAGAGGCTGTAATCCCTAGTGCCTCAGATTTATGCTTTCCAAATGTGGACATCTATTTCTCCATGTGCTCGATATCTTTTTAATGGACTACAAATATTTGAAATGTGTAAACACCATGGGAGGATGAGCATGTTAAGTGTGGAAGGATGGAGCTGGATTAGGAGAACTAAGATGTCATTATGGAAGAGGGGAGGAGCAGATGAAATGTCCCAGGAGTATAAATTGCTGGACTGGAGCAAAGAGTAGGCAAAGTGGAAACATGCTCACATTTGAACTTTCAAAAGTCACCAGGGCAAAAGCATGCAGCATTCTCTTTATCATAGATGTTCTGGGTTTGAATTTTCTCCTTTACCTGGGAAGAGAGGGACCATACTGTCCTCCTTTTTGTAGTAATGCACCTTGCAGGAATGTTGGAATCAAGGATGTCTTTGATATGCCTCTAGTGATTCTGATAGTCTTCTCAATTTCCACCCCAACCCTTCCCTGAGGAGAATTAATAGGTTCAAAGCCCAGCACTGACACAATCAGAAAACATTTTTCATTCTTCATATTGTGATATACTTCCAGTCAAAGCCATCTTTGGAATCTTTGTGATTTCTTTTTTTGTTTTGTTTTTTTAATTTTATTTAAAGAGAGAAAAAAAAGCAATACAGAAAAAAGGGTAGAAACAATACAAAATCTCAAAAAAAAAAAAAACCCATAAATCACTAGTTGACAAACCACATACTGTCCTCCCAGAAATAGCTGTTCATGTTACAAAATTAAGGCATACAAAGTGAACACACAGTGAGGATGCAAACAGTTACAAAAAACCAGG